>JAVJIF010020620.1:0-54157 GCA_038442645.1 Agave tequilana
ATCAATCTGACAACTAATCAAGATCACTGAGATATCAACAATCTAATTGGCCAAGTCGCAAATATCAGGTGGGAGGTTTTCCGTTCAATAGAACGTTCCTTAATTTAAGAACACCTTTCAATTTCCCTCCTTGGTTAAAGCACAAATTAGACTGAATCTAAGTCAGTCTCGATATACTGTAAAGTATATCCCCTGTATAAAGGACTTAATCTACTTATACAGTATTTAGAGTGAGGTACGCTTAGAGCGAATCTCCTTAAGACAATTACGTCCCCCGCACCGGTGGCTAACGGGATAATGGACGCTGGTCTTCCAAGATACAACACTCTTTCACGGTATTTGGATAGCAATACCAAATCCCGTACGGTCGAACCGTAGTCACCAGTAACCTTCACAGGATCGTTGAAGCAGCGGTACAAGGACAATTTCAACTGAATATTTGCCTTTACTATCTGGAGGAGCACCCACTGTTGAGGACGAAGGAAGGTTGAAGAATATTATTTCTTCAGAAGTACCAGATTCAGACAACAATTCTTATAAAGAATCTGTTGAATTTTCTGATTCCTCTTTCAGAACAATTTTGCAGAATCTTCACGCTGGAAGTCGCTTCAGAACTTCACCGCCAGTTCAGAACGCAGAGCTTCAGAACTCAGATAGAGAAAGAGAGATTGTTGTTGGTGTTTCTGTGTGTTTCAATTGAGAGTTTGGAGTGCTTTATATAGCACTCCAGGAGGGGCCAACAGGTTCGAACCCAAACCAAAGGCTGCAACCTTTGGCCCAGCAGCCGTGTCTGTTGGCAGCCCAACATCGCAACTGTTGGCAGTCCAACTGACGCGGAGCGATCTGTTGGCAGGCGGAGCGGTTCGGTCCGGTTCAGGTAGCGGAGCGGTCTGGTTCGGATCATACCTTGAGACCTGATTCAAAAAGAACCAGGCCAGGTAGGGAACCCGAACCCAGACTCCGACCCGACCCCGAGCCCGGACCGCACCCCGCCGGCCGGCCGCCCCGCCGCCAGCGCGGCGGGCGCTTGCGCATGCATGCCTGCATGTGCGGGCATAGTTCCCTCCTTTTCGCACGCGAAAACTCCAAGTACCCAAAAGGGCACGCCCTTTGTTCTCAATTTCTCTATATATACACCGCAAACTTCCATCCCATGGCCAATGTGGGACTAAATGCTTTTAGCTACCTTTAGTCCCGTTTTGGCTTTGAATTAGGCAATCTTAGACTTGATATCTCATTCATTCGAAGTCGGAATTGAACATGTGAATATACCACGTTCATCCCCAATGGAAGGAGAACACACTCCAACCATGATCCAGTTGATTCGATCAACGGATCTCGCCATAATTCAACTCGAAGATTCATACTTATATTCTTCAATTCCAACAATCCCCCACAATGAATGGAGATTCAAGGAAATGACACACAAAGAGACTGACTCTATTGTGAAAGGTACTTGAGAAAAGAAACTGCATAAGGATAGGTGAACTAGGTCTTGAACCTTCCATAGCGAAAGCTTTATCGGACTTACTGGCTAATCAGTGAACTAGGTCTTGAACTGTTAGCCGTTATTGTAAGCCAAGTCAACAAGCTTCACACAGTGACTTTCCAATCAACTTTGGTTCTCGGTTGTGTCCGTTTTGGCCCTGGACATTCTTGGTTTCGAGAGTATCTTTAGGGAATAACAGCCTCCATAGAAATTCCCAAAGAGCCGACCCAACTCTATACTCACATAGGTGATGGACCTATTAAGAGTAGTCTACTCTACTCCACTTGTTTAGTAACAAGATATAGGCATCATTAAAAGCGTTAAGCTTATCCTTAATCCACTTGTAGAAAAGCACTTATGTGCACCTTAGGAATGGATTGGAGTCAAGCTCCCCAGTGCTTACTCGCTGAGTCAATCATAACTAGTTTTTCCTCTTGAACTTAGTCCGTGGGATCTCCAGTCGCTAAGTGAGGTTTCCATTAAGCTGACTTGGTAAGGTTAGGCTTTTAGACCCATTCCCCTCGATGCGCAGTTTATACGCTCTCCACTTAAACCTTTAGTAAGCGGATCCGCTAAATTATCCTTTGACGATACAAAGTCAATAGATATAATTCCATTTGAGAGCAACTGCTTCACGGTATTATGTCTACGACGAATATGTCTAGACTTACCGTTGTATATAACATTTTGTGCCCTAGATATAGCTGCTTGATTATCGCAGTGATACATATAGCGGACACTGGCTTTTGCCACAATGGTATATCTTCTAAGAATTTTTGAAGCCATTCTGCTTCTTCTCCAGCCTTATCTAAGGCTATGAATTCCGATTCCATAGTGGCACGGGTAATACATGTTTACTTAGAAGATTTCCACGATACCATACCGCTGCTCCTGCTAGAGTAAATACGTATCCGCTAGTTGATTTTGATTCCTCAGAATCTGCAATCCAATTAGCATCACTGTATCCTTCCAGTACAGGTGGATACTGTCCATATCTCAAGGCATATTCCTTGGTATTGTGATACGTAACCCAATACTCGTAGTAGAGCGGTCCAATGTAGATCACTAGGATTGCTAGTGTATCTACTTAACTTACTTACAGCGTAAGCAATATCGGGTCTAGTGCAATTTATTAAATACATTAGACTTCCGATAACCTGAGAATACTCCAACTGGCGTATTCCAGTTCCTGTATTCTTAAAGGTGGACGTGTGGGAGAAAAGGATTTGTATTCTCCTTTATCCCATGATCCTTGAATCTTTCTATCATCTTATCCACGTAGTGAGATTGAGATAGACTGATTCCATCTGGTGTTCTAGTAATTTTAATTCCTAAAATTACATCAACAACCCCCAGATCCTTCATATCAAAACTGTTGGATAACATTCTTTTAGTGGACTTAATAATCTCAATATTAGTCCCAAGTATCAACATGTCGTCTACATAAAGACAAACAATGATACATGCATCTCCAACTGTTTTCGTGTAAACACACTTATCGCATTCATTGATAGTGAATCTATCTTTGATCATGACACTATCAAATTTCTCATGCCATTGTTTAGGAGCCTGCTTTAAACCATATAAGGATTTTACCAATTTACACACCTTGTGTTCTTGGCCTTGACTTTAAATCCTTCTGGTTGCTCCATATATATCTCTTCACTTAATTCACCATTTAGAATGCAGTCTTGACATCCATTTGATGGATATCTAAGTTGTGCAATACTGCAATTGCAATTAACATCCGAATGGACGTTATTCTTGTTACTAGTGAATAAGTATCGAAGTAATCAAGTCCTTCTATTTGTCGATAACCCTTGGCTACTAATCTAGCCTTGTACTTATCGATAGATCCATCGGGTTTTAATTTTCTTTTGAAAATCCACTTACACCCATTGGTTTACTGCCAGGAGGCAAGTTTACAAATTCCCAAGTATGATTACTTAGTATGGATTCTATTTCGCTATTTATAACTTCTTTCCACATTTGTGCTTCTGGGGTTGACATAGCCTCTTTAAATGTTTGAGGTTCGCTCTCATAGCGTATGCTATGAAATCTGGACCAAAAAATTTGAGATTCTAGATCTCTGACTTCTTCTTGGTTCAGTTTCCGCATTAACAATTGGTTCCTCGGGGCTTTCGTCCCTGAATGCCATCTCGTGTGTTCTTTTCCCAGAAGTCTTATCTGCTTCCCGTTTGTACGGAAAGATGTCTTCAAAGAACACAGCATCTCGAGATTCGATAATCATGTTTACATGAATATCTGGTATTTCTGATTTATGAACCAGAAATCTGTAGGCACTACTATTCATGGCATAGCCTATGAATATGCATCACATAGTTTTTGCTCCCAACTTAGTCTTTTTAGGTAATGGTGCTAGCACCTTTGCTAGGCACCCCACATTTTGAGGTAATGGTAGGAAGGTGTCCTTCCATGCCATAACTCGAATGGTATAACACCAAGTTTCTTGTGGGGTACTCTATTTAGAATATGATTTGCAGTTAATAGAGCTTCCCCCCACAAGTTCTGCGGAGCTCCAGAACTTACGAGCATGGAATTAACCATCTCCTTCAAAGTTCTGTTCTTCCGTTCAGCATTCCATTCTGCTGAGTAGGGGTGAGCATCGGTCGGTTCGGTTCGGTTTTTGCTAATTTTTGCAAAACCGAACCGAACCGAATAGACTTAGTAACCGAACCGAACCGAATCAACTCAGTTCGGTTCAGTTTTTCGGTTTTTTCGGTTATGTCAATATTTGCCATCATTTCTTACATTTTTTAATCACCATTATATTATCATCCTTTAATATTATAATCTCAAATATCGATTACCTAAATTAGAAATAAGAAAAAAATTCTAAGCTTAATGTGAATTGAAAATTTTATATTCTAAAACTTTTACACCGTTTTTGAGCTCTTATATTAAACTCATATAATTGTACTAACTTTTAATGATAAGAATGAAAAAAAGAACTATATTAATATAAATATTATTCTCAATTGTGATGTTGTACTTAATATTGTTTTCACATATTCAACATAAAAAAGATGGTATTACTAAAACTAATGAGATAAGCTTGCACCAGTTTTTATTATGAACTATATGATTCACTAAATTGAATTTGAGTAGGTTAATATATAGGGTAAGAAATTTGGTTCGGTTCGGTCTATTCGGGTTTTAGAACACAAAACCGAAACTCGACCGAATTAGAGCGGTTCGGTTCGGTTCGGGTTCGGGTTTCGGTTTTTGTCGGTTATTTCGGTTATAACCGAACTCTGCTCACACCCTACTGCTGAGGAGTGTATGGTGCTATAGTTTGATGGATTATACCAAAACTAGCACATAACTCACTAAAATCATTTGATTCATATTCTCCGCCTCTATCGGATTTTAGAATCTTGATTTTCTTGTTGAGTTGATTCTCAACTTCGGCTTTATATGTTTAAAAATATTTATTGCCTCATCCTTACTGTTCAAAAGCTACACATAACAGTATCTTGTACAGTCATCGATAAAAGTAATGAAATACTTTTTACCGCCTCTAGTTGGCATAAACTTCAAGTCACACAGATCGCTATGAATTAACCCTAAAGGTTCTGTATTTCGATCTATTGAGTGAAATGAATTTTTCGCAAACTTGGCCTCAACACAAACCTCACACTTGCGAATTTCTTCCAAGTTGAGTTTAGGAATATATCTCAGATTAGACAAGTTCTTCAAAGACTTGTAATTTACATGCCCTAATCTAGCATGCCACACAAAAGGAGACTCAATCAAATAAACAGAAGAATTTCTTTTATTGATAAGCTTTGGGTATAAATACACAGACTTTTTATATACCACTACAATATTGGCTTTAAAAAGTCCATCAACAAGATAACCCTTTCCCACATACATCCCTCCCTTAGTAAGTACAAATTTTATCGGATTCAAAACCATTTAAATCCTTTCTTACTAAGTATTGATCCGGAGATCAAATTCTTGCGGATGTCTGGAACATGAAGCACATCGTTAAGAGTAAGCTCTTTCCCCGATGCCCACTTCAGTATGACGTTGCCCTTTCCTTCAACCTTTGAGACGGCTGAATTCCCCATGAATAGTTGCTCATCTTGCTCTAGTATTTGATATTCTGAGAATAACAATTTCTTCCGAGCAGATGTGCCGAGTAGCTCCCGTGTCTACCCAACAATCCTTATTGTTGGTTGTCAGATTCACTTCTGACACCACAGCTGAAAGACTTGGTGATTCATGGTTGGTCATGTTCGCCTGTGGGTGGCTCTTCTTGTTCTTTTTGAGGCGGCTGCGACATTCATTCGCCTTATGCCCCTCTTTGTTGCAGATGTAGCTGGTTCCTTTGAAGCGCATGTTCTTGCCTTCTTGGACCTTGCCTTTGTACCCCTGGGAAGTCTTCTTCCGCTTTAAGCCTTTGGAAGTAGACGCTTTCCCTTTGAGTCCTCGATCACATTTGCTTTTGCTTCTTAGGAGTTCTTGCTGCTCCTTTTCTCGGACTTGCGGTTGTCCTCCTCAATACGAAGCCTCACAATGAGATCTTCCAACTTTAACTCCTTTCGCTTGTGCTTAAGATAGTTCTTGAAATCTCTCCATGCAGGTGGGAGTTTCTCCACGATAGTAGCAACCTGAAAAGTTTCAGGTAGGATCATACCTTCACTTCTATCTCGTGCAAGATAAGTTGGAACTCTTGCACCTGACTGATTACAGGCTTGTTGTCCACCATTTTGTACTCCAGAAATCGTCCTACAACGAACTTCTTGGTACCAGCATCCTCAGTCTTGTACTTCTTGTCAAGACTGACCCATAACTTCTTTGCCGTTGTGATAGGACTGTAGACATTGTAAAGAGAGTCATCCAGTCCATTTAAAACATAATTTCGGCAAAGGAAGTCACATTGAGTCTATGCATCAGTTGCAGGCTCTGGTGGATTTTTCTCCAGGAATCTGACCAGATGAAGAGTGGTCAAGTAGAAGTGCATCTTCTGTTTCCACTTCTTGAATTCTGTGCCATCAAATTTTCCTGGCTTCTCCGGCTTCGGGTTAGGAAGTGGAGTAGGCATCAATGCTTGTAGCATGTTGGTGCCTTGCTTGAGCTATCTTGATTTGTCTCAGACATCTTCTGCAAGTTCAAGCAGAACAGAAGTAAGAAACGATAATTGTCTTAAGATTGTTGGGTATTCTGCTTAACAAGAATCAATCTGACAACTAATCAAGATCACTGAGATATCAACAATCTAATTGGCCAGGTCGGCAAATATCAGGTGGGAGGTTTTCCGTTCAATAGAACGTTCCTTAATTTAAGAACCACCTTTCAATTTCCTTCATTGGTTAAAGCACCATTAGACTGAATCTAAGTCAGTCTTGATATACTGTAAAGTATATCCCCTGTATAAAGGACTTAATCCACTTATACAGTATTTAGAGTGAGGTACGCTTAGAGCGAATCTCCTTAAGACAATTACGTCCCCCGCACCGGTGCTAACGGGATAATGGACGCTGGTCTCCCAAGATACAACACTCTTTCACGGAATTTGGATAGCACTACCAAATCACCGTACGGTCGAACCGTAGTCAACCAGTACCTTCACAGGATCGTTGAAGCAGCGGTACAAGGACAAATTTCAACTGAATATTTGCCTTTACTCTCTGGAGGAGCACCCACTGTTGAGGACGAAGGAAGGTTAAAGAATATTATTTCTTCAGAAGTACCAGATTCAGACAACAATTCTTATAAAAGAATCTGTTGAATTTTCTGATTCCTCTTTCAGAACAATTTTACAGAATCTTCACGCTGGAAGTCGCTTCAGAACTTCACCGCCAGTTCAGAACGTAGAGCTTCAGAACTCAGATAGAGAAAGAGAGATTGTTGTTGGTGTTTCTGTGTGTTTCAATTGAGAGTTTGGAGTGCTTTATATAGCACTCCAGGAGGGGCCAACAGGTTCGAACCCAAACCAAAGGCTGCAACCTTTGGCCCAGCAGCCGTGTCTGTTGGCAGCCCAACAGTCGCAACTGTTGGCAGTCCAACTAACGCGGAGCGATCTGTTGGCAGGCGGAGCGGGTCCGGTCCGGTTCAGGTAGCGAAGCGGGTCTGGTTCGGATCATACCTTGAGACCTGATTCAAAAAGAACCAGGCCAGGTAGGGAACCCGAACCCAGACCCAGACCCAGACCCAGACCCATGCCCGAGCCCGAGCCCGGACCCGGCACCGGCGCCGGCGCCGGCCGGCCGGCCGCCAGCGGCGGCGCGCGTGCTCATGCATGCCTGCATGTGCGGGCATAGTTCCCTCCTTTTCGCGCGCGAAAACTCCAAGTACCCAAAGGGCACGCCCTTTGTTCTCAATTTTCTCTATATATACACCACAAACTTCCATCCCATGGCCAATGTGAGACTAAATGCTTTTAGCTACCTTTAGTCCCGTTTGGCTTTGAATTAGGCAATCTTTAGACTTGAATATCTCATTCATTCGAAGTCGGAATTGAACATGTGAATATACCACGTTCATCCCCAATGGAAGGAGAACACACTCCAACCATGATCCAGTTGATTCGATCAACGGATCTCGCCATAATTCAACTCGAAGATTCATACTTATATTCTTCAATTCCAACAATCCCCCACAATGAATGGAGATTCAAGGAAATGACACACAAAGAGACTGACTCTATTGTGAAAGGTACTTGAGAAAAGAAACTGCAAAAGGATAGGTGAACTAGGTCTTGAACCTTTCATAGCGAAAGCTTTATCGGACTTACTGGCTAATCAGTGAACTAGGTCTTGAACTGTTAGCCGTTAGTGTAAGCCAAGTCAACAAGCTTCACACAGTGACTTTCCAAATCAACTTTGATTCTCGGTTGTGTCCGTTTGGTCCTGGACATTCTTGGTTTCAGAGAGTATCTTTAGGGAATAACAGCCTCCATAGAAATTCCCAAAGAGCCGACCCAACTCTATACTCACATAGGTGATGGACCTATTAAGAGTAGTCTACTCTACTCCACTTGTTTAGTAACAAGATATAGGCATCATTAAAAGCGTTAAGCTTATCCTTAATCCACTTGTAGAAAAGCACTTATGTGCACCTTAGGAATGGATTGGAGTCAAGCTCCCAAGTGCTTACTCGCTGAGTCAATCATAACTAGTTTTTCCTCTTGAACTTAGTCCGTGGGATCTCCAGTCGCTAAGTGAGGTTTCCATTAAGCTGACTCGGTAAGGTTAGGCTTTTAGACCCATTCCCCTCGATGCGCAGTTTATACGCTCTCCACTTAAACCTTTAGTAAGCGGATCCGCTAAATTATCCTTTGACGATACAAAGTCAATAGGGATAATTTCATTTGAGAGCAACTGCTTCACGGTATTATGTCTACGACGAATATGTCTAGACTTATCGTTGTATATACATTTTGTGCCCTAGATATAGCTGCTTGATTATCGCAGTGTATACATATAGCGGGCACTGGCTTTTGCCACAATGGTATATTTTCTAAGAATTGTTGAAGCCATTCTGCTTCTTCTCCAGCCTTATCTAAGGCTATGAATTCTGATTCCATTGTGGCACGGGCAATACATGTTTGCTTAGAAGATTTTCATGATACCGCTGCTCCTGCTAGAGTAAATACGTATCCGCTAGTTGATTTTGATTCCGCAGAATCTGCAATCCAATTAGCATCACTGTATCCTTCCAGTACAGGTGGATACTGTCCATATCTCAAGGCATATTCCTTGGTATGTAATACGTAACCCAATACTCGTAGTAGAGCGGTCCAATGTAGATCACTAGGATTGCTAGTGTATCTACTTAACTTGCTTACAGCGTAAGCAATATCGGGTCTAGTGCAATTCATTAAATACATTAGACTTCCGATAACCTGAGAATACTCCAACTGGCGTATTCCAGTTCCTCTATTCTTATGAAGGTGGACGTGTGGGAGAAAAGGATTTGTATTCTCCTTTATCCCATGATCCTTGAATCTTTCTATCATCTTATCAACGTAGTGAGATTGAGATAGACTGATTCATCTGGTGTTCTAGTAATTTTAATTCCTAAAATTACATCAGCAACCCCCAGATCCTTCATATCAAAACTGTTGGATAACATTCTTTTAGTGGACTTAATAATCTCAATATTAGTCCCAAGTATCAACATGTCGTCTACATAAAGACAAACAATGATACATGCATCTCTAACTGTTTCGTGTAAACACACTTATCGCATTCATTGATAGTGAATCTATCTTTGATCATGACACTATCAAATTTCTCATGCCATTGTTTAGGAGTCTGCTTTAAACCATATAAGGATTTTACCAATTTACACACCTTGTGTTCTTGGCCCTTGACTTTAAATCCTTCTGGTTGCTCCATATATATCTCTTCACTTAATTCACCATTTAAGAATGCAGTCTTGACATCCATTTTATGGATATCTAAGTTGTGCAATACTGCAATTGCAATTAACATCCGAATGGACGTTATTCTTGTTACTGGTGAATAAGTATCGAAGTAGTCAAGTCCTTCTATTTGTCGATAACCCTTGGCTACTAATCTAGCCTTGTACTTATCGATAGATCCATCGGGTTTTAATTTTCTTTTGAAAATCCACTTACACCCAATTGGTTTACTGCCAGGAGGCAAGTTTACCATTCCCAAGTATGATTACTTAGTATAGATTCTATTTCGCTATTTATAGCTTCTTTCCACATTTATGCTTCTGGGGTTGACATAGCCTCTTTAAATGTTTGAGGTTCGCTCTCAATAGCGTATGCTATGAAATCTGGACTAAAAGATTTTGAGATTCTAGATCTCTGACTTCTTCTTGGTTCAGTTTCCGCATTAACAATTGGTTCCTCGGGGCTTTCGTCCCTGAATGCCATCTCGTGTGCTCTTTTCCCAGAAGTCTTATCTGCTTCCCGTTTGTACGGAAAGATGTCTTCAAAGAACACAGCATCTCGAGATTCGATAATCATGTTTACATGAATATCTGGTATTTCTGATTTATGAACCAGAAATCTGTAGGCACTACTATTCAAGGCATAGCCTATGAATATGCAGTCCATAGTTTTTGCTCCCAACTTAGTCTTTTTAGGTAATGGTGCTAGCACCTTTACTAGGCACCCCCACATTTTGAGGTAATGGTAGGAAGGTGTCCTTCCATGCCATAACTCGAATGGTATAAGACCAAGTTTCTTGTGGGGTACTCTATTTAGAATATGATTTGCAGTTAATAGAGCTTCCCCCCACAAGTTCTGCGGAGCTCCAGAACTTACGAGCATGGAATTAACCATCTCCTTCAAAGTTCTGTTCTTCCGTTCAGCAATTCCATTCTGCTGAGGAGTGTATGGTGCTATAGTTTGATGGATTATACCAAAACTAGCACATAACTCACTAAAATCATTTGATTCATATTCTCCGCCTCTATCAGATTTTAGAATCTTGATTTTCTTGTGGAGTTGATTCTCAACTTCGGCTTTATATGTTATAAACATATTTATTGCCTCATCCTTACTGTTCAAAAGGTACACATAACAGTATCTTGTACAGTCATCAATAAAAGTAATGAAATACTTTTTACCGCCTCTAGTTGGCATAAACTTCAAGTCACACAGATCGCTATGAATTAAACCTAAAGGTTCTGTATTTCGATCTATTGAGTGAAATGAATTTTTCGCCAACTTGGCCTCAACACAAACCTCACACTTGCGAATTTCTTCCAAGTTGAGTTTAGGAATATATCCCAGATTAGACAAGTTCTTCAAAGACTTGTAATTTACATGCCCTAATCTAGCATGCCACACAAAAGGAGACTCAATCAAATAAACAGAAGAATTTCTTTTATTGATAAGCTTTGGGTACAAATACACAGACTTTTATCTACCACTGCAACATTGGCTTTAAAAAGTCCATCAACAAGATAACCCTTTCCCACATACATCCCTCCCTTAGTAAGTACAAATTTATCGGATTCAAAAACCATTTTAAATCCTTTCTTACTAAGTATTGATTCGGAGATCAAATTCTTGCGGATGTCTGGAACATGAAGCACATCGTTAAGAGTAAGCTCTTTCCCCGATGTCCACTTCAGTATGACGTTGCCCTTTCCTTCAACCTTTGAGACGACTGAATTCCCCATGAATAGTTGCTCATCTTGCTCTAGTATTTGATATTCTGAGAATAACAATTTCTCCGAGCAGATGTGCCGAGTAGCTCCCGTGTCTACCCACCAATCCTTATTGTTGGTTGTCAGATTCACTTCTGACACCACAGCTGAAAGACTTGGTGATTCATGGTTGGTCATGTTCGCCTGTGGGTGGCTCTTCTTGTTCTTTTTGAGGCGGCTACGACATTCATTCGCCTTATGCCCCTCTTTGTTGCAGATGTAGCAGGTTTCTTTGAAGCGCATGTTCTTGCCTTCTTGGACCTTGCCTTTGTACCCCTGGGAAGTCTTCTTCCGCTTTAAGCCTTTGGAAGTAGACGCTTTCCCCTTTGAGTCCTCGATCACATTTGCTTTTGCTTCGTAGGAGTTCTTGCTGCTCCTTTTCTCGGACTTGCAGTTGTCCTCCTCAATACGAAGCCTCACAATGAGATCTTCCAACTTTAACTCCTTTCGCTTGTGCTTAAGGTTTGAAATCTCTCCATGCAGGTGGGAGTTTCTCCACGATAGTAGCAACCTGAAAAGTTTCAGGTAGGATCATAACGGCTTCTATCTCGTGCAAGATAAGTTGGAACTCTTGCATCTGACTGATTACAGTCTTGCTGTCCACCATTTTGTACTCTAAAAATCGTCCAACAACGAACTTCTTGTACCAGCATCCTCAGTCTTGTACTTCTTGTCAAGACTAACCCATAACTTCTTTGCCGTTGTGATAGGACTGTAGACATTGTAAAGAGAGTCATCCAGTCCATTTAAAACATAATTTCGGCAAAGGAAGTCACATTGAGTCCATGCATCAGTTGCAGGCTCTGGTGGATTTTCCTCCAGGAATCTGGCCAGATGAAGAGTGGTCAAGTAGAAGAGCATCTTCTGTTGCCACCTCTTGAATTCTGTGCCATCAATTTTCCTGGCTTCTCCGACTTCGGGTTAGGAAGTGGAGTAGGCATCAATGCTTGTAGCATGTTTGGTGCCTTGCTTGAGCTATCTTGATTTGTCTCAGACATCTTCTGCAAGTTCAAGTAGAACAGAAGTAAGAAACGATATTGTCTTAAGATTGTTGGTATTCTGCTTAACAAGAATCAATCTGACAACTAATCAAGATCACTGAGATATCAACAATCTAATTGCCAGGTCGGCAAATATCAGGTGGGAGGTTTTCCATTCAATAGAACGTTCCTTAATTTAAGAACCACCTTTCAATTCCTTCCTTGGTTAAAGCACCAATTAGACTGAATCTAAGTCAGTCTAGATATACTGTAAAGTATATCCCCTGTATAAAGGACTTAATCCACTTATACAGTATTTAGAGTGAGGTACACTTAGAGCGAATCTCCTTAAGACAATTACGTCCCCCGCACCGGTGCTAACGGGATAATGGACGCTGGTCTCCCAAGATACAACACTCTTTCACGGTATTTGGATAGCATTACCAAATCACTGTACGGTCGAACAGTAGTCAACCAGTACCTTCACAGGATCGTTGAAGCAGCGGTACAAGGACAAATTTCAACTGAATATTTGCCTTTACTCTCTGGAGGAGCACCCACTGTTGAGGACGAAGGAAGGTTGAAGAATATTATTTCTTCAGAAGTACCAGATTCAGACAACAATTCTTATAAAAGAATCTGTTGAATTTTCTAATTCCTCTTTCAGAACAATTTTGCAGAATCTTCACGCTGGAAGTCGCTTCAGAACTTCACCGCCAGTTCAGAACGCAGAGCTTCAGAACTCAGATAGAGAAAGAGAGATTGTTGTTGGTGTTTCTGTGTGTTTCAATTGAGAGTTTGGAGTGCTTTATATAGCACTCTAGGAGGGGCCAACAGGCTCGAACCCAAACCAAAGGCTGCAACCTTTGGCCCAGCAGCCGTGTCTGTTGGCAGCCCAACAGTCGCAACTGTTGGCAGTCCAACTGACGCGGAGCGATCTGTTGGCAGGCGGAGCGGGTCCGGTCCGGTTCAGGTAGCGGAGCGGGTCTGGTTCGGATCATACCTTGGACCTGATTCAAAAAGAACCAGGCCAGGTAGGGAACCCGAACCCAGACTCAGACCCGACCCCGACCCAGACCCATGCTCGAGCCCGGATCCGGCGCCGGCGCCGCCAGCGGCGGCGCGCGTGCGCATGCATGCCTGCATGTGCGGGCATAGTTCCCTCCTTTTCGCGCGCGAAAACTCTAAGTACCCAAAGGGCACGCCCTTTTGTTCTCAATTTTCTCTATATATACACCACAAACTTCCATCCCATGGCCAATGTGGGACTAAATGCTTTTAGCTACCTTTAGTCCCGTTTTGGCTTTAAATTAGGCAATCTTTAGACTTGAATATCTCATTCATTCGAAGTCGGAATTGAACATGTGAATATACCACGTTCATCCCCAATGGAAGGAGAACACACTCCAACCATTATCCAGTTGATTCGATCAACGGATCTCGCCATAATTCAACTCGAAGATTCATACTTATATTCTTCAATTCCAACACCATTTAGACAAGATTGTGTTTCCAAGTAAAGTCATGTTTCATTTATAAATGGCAAATAGTTGAGAAAAGATAACAGGGCCAACAACAATATTTTCATGTGAAACTTGGGGTTTTGTGCAACGGCACTTTTGTTTAAATCCGTTT
The DNA here is from genome assembly GCA_038442645.1 of Agave tequilana. Lineage (NCBI taxonomy): Eukaryota > Viridiplantae > Streptophyta > Magnoliopsida > Asparagales > Asparagaceae > Agave > Agave tequilana. The sequence continues at coordinate 14,266 of JAVJIF010020620.1, forward strand.
TTCATTGCGCACCCAATAAGTATTGAATCTGGGTTGTTTTGGTACCACATTGGGGTATATGCCACTATACAAATCTCAAAATTGTTGTGAGGGTCGAGAGTAATATTTTTATATCCTAACATCACATGACCCCCTTAAACAAATTTTATATTTTCAAAATCCACCACTAACACCTCCTCTACCACCATCATAACTATTACAATAACAATAACAACAACAATATATATATCTTTGTCTACTATTATCATCACTGCATCCACCACCTTAATCATCTTCATTAGAACTTCGTTGATGTCTTGGAGGTGGAGGAAGCGTAGCACATAATCAGTCAGTTGAACTGATCGAAGTAATCCTGCTTGTCCTCCTGATCCTCACAGGTGGAGGCATCCGAGTTAGCCCCACCTGTGTGTCCATGCGAATCTTTGGGATAATGGCACATTCTTCATCTGTGGCATCAGCTCTGGGCAAATTGTTGTGAAAGCCACACAGCAAGGGAGGACACCGAGTGGGTTCGACAATGAAAGCGTGGGAGCGATCTACCACTATTAAGCAATAAGACTAATTGTCACAAGCACAAGAACACCAGATCTAATGTGACTCGGCAATAGTGCCTACGTCCACGGGAAGGAGGAGAGAAATCTTATTGAAAACAGAGAAGAAAATAATAAGAGTCACAAGAATCTCTCTATCACAACTCTCAATGGTGGAAACTGATTTTCTCTTGACTTCGATTGAGATAGCCTTCAAAGGCCACCCCAAGCGGTTTACCTAGACTCCTAGAATTATTCTAGTCCAATATTAACTCCAACAATACGAACAACACTGCCTCATAGAGAAAGAAAAGTCGAATTCAACTTGAACTGGAAACAGAACCCGAAAAGAAAATTGCCAAAACCGTCGATTAGTCAACTACTCTGTCAGTAAGTCGACTAATCTGCACATTAGTCGACTAATAACAAGTATAAGTCGAGTAACTGAGATCCACCACTCTCCATTACAATCCATTCGACTGTATTGCAAGGCAAAAGTTGACTAATCATCTACATAAGTCGACTTGACTGAACTGTAAGTCGACTTATCTTGTGCACAACTCCTCGTGCATGTTCGTGCATGATTTATGAATTTTGTAACTCCTCCACCTTAACCTGATTTCTTCTCTAATGAATTTGAGACACCCAAAACACTAAAAATTTTCAGCTTGACTAATGTTCATTGAGTCCTATTGTAGAAATTGGCCTTCACATCATTCACTTTGCTTTCTCCCCTCTTTGTGACTTCACATGGCTCGCTTCCAAGAGCCCATTCTCCAGCTTATCTTTGGAGAGCCTGGAGGAAGTTCAAAGATTCTGACCTTCTCTACTGGGATGATTTTTGTCATCATGTCCATTGGATTTTTTTGTACTGATCTTCACAAGCAGACCGCCTAGACATTTGCGACCCATTGATGTATCTTGTGATATCTTACATCGATGCACTTCATCCGTTTATGATATCTGTGATCCTCAGTAAGATGAATAACACTCTGATTGTCGTAATGAACCCGAACTGAATCATGTATGATGTCAAATGTCTCGACCTATCCTTTCAACCACAAAACTTCCTTTGATATCTCAATTGCAACCATGTACTCCACCTCTATCGTTGAAAGCATCACGTTATCTTGCAACTCTGCCTTCCAACTAACAATGCACTCAGCTACTGTGAATACATAACCCATCATAGATCTTCGCTGATCAAGATCTTTGCATACTTCATTAACATAGCCTTGTAATACCTTAGACTTTCCATATTCAGTCTCTGAAATGCCACGCCTAGTCTTACAGTCCCTCGTAGATATCGTAGCATCCGCTTCACTACTTTCTAATATTGCTTGCTTGAATTCGACATGAATTGACTTACTGTACTAATTATATAGGTTAAGTCAGGCCTAGTGCAGAGTATAGCATACTTGAGCAATCCCACTGCACTAGCATATAATACTTGAGACATCTCCTCCTTCTCTTTCGGTGATTGTGAACATTGTTTAGAGGATAACTTGAGCTGACCTGCCAAAGGATTAGTGACAGGTCTTGCTTCTGTGATGTTGAATGTTTCCCACACATTGAGAATGTCGTTCTCTTGGGATAGCCAAAGTCTGCCTGAACTTCTGTCTCGAGTAATCTCCATACATATAATCTTCGTGGCTTCTCTCAAGTCCTTCATGTCGAATTTTCTTTGTAGTTGAGTTTTAAAATTCTGAATATGTCTCTTATTTCTTGCAGCAATCAACATATCATCCATATACTACATCAAATATGTTAGATCATCATTTTTCTTGAAATAAACACAGTTGTCATACTCACATCGGATGTATCTGACCTTAATCATGAAAGAGTCGAATCATTTGTACCACTGCCTGAGAGACTACTTAAATCTATAAATTTTTTTTGAGAAGACACACCTTATTTTTTATCCTGAATGTACTGTTCAGGTTGCTACATGTATATCCTTTCCTTCAGCTGATCTTGCAAAAATGTTGTGTTAACATCTAATTGTTCCAACTCTAGATCAAACAGAGTTACAATCGATAATAACATCCGAATAGACGTATGCTTGACTACACGAGAGAAAATCTCATTGTAGTCAATACCCTCAGTCTGAGTACATCCCGTGACAACCAACCTTGTCTTGTACTGCTCATTTCCTTCTTGCGAAAGACCCATCTGTAATCTATTGCCTTAGAGTCCTTTGGGAGATCAACCTACTCCTATATTTGGTTTTATCCAAAGATTTCATATCTTGCTCCATGGCTGTAATCCACTTGTCGTGGTCATCTGCCTCGATCGCCTCCAAGTAACTGCCAAATTTTCTAGTTTTATTATTAATGCGAATGAGACATGATCATCTTCTTAGCCATATCTTATTGGTGTCACCAAAACTCTGACTGACCGCCTCAACGGTCTAGATTGCTCTTGAGTAGCCTCATGCTCATCTTCATTTGAATCTGAGGAGTACTCATCTGACCCATTAGGCCTTTTAGGGCAATCTGAGAACTCAACCCCCTTTACCTAAGAATCTACTGAAGTGTCTGGTGCTCCACATTGCGCCTTACCCTCCATCTCTAATTTTTCTTGCAACATTGATTATTCGTTAAAGACCACATTTCTACTGGTAAAAGCGCTCTTTTCTCGGGATCCCAAAGTTTGAAACCCTTGACTCCTTTAGTAAACCTAATGAAAGTGCATTTCTTAGACTTGGATTCCAGTTTGTTTCTTTTCTGACTATTAACAAAACTATAAGTCAGGCATCTGAAAATCCATAAGATTGAATAATCTACATATTATCCTTGCCATATTTTCCCAGAGATCTGAAGATTAACGGTTGTAGATGATGACCTGTTTATCGGATAGCATGCATGACTCACCCCTCTGCCCAAAATCTTTATGATATGTCAGTATGTACCTGATACTACCAGCACGCTCTATAAATGTCCAATTCATGCGCTCTGCTACTCCATTCTGTTCTGATCGCCCTGAAATACTTAGCTGGTATTCGGTGCCTGCCAAGTAAGCTTTAAACTCTGCGGAGGTATACTCGTCTTCGTTGTCTGATCTCAAGAACTTCACCTTTCGTCCCTTCTGATTCTCCATCAAAGTTTCTCACTCCTTGAACTTCTAAAATACTTCTGATTTTTTGCTTTAAGAAGTACCCCATACTCTCCTGGAGAAGTCATCTATGAACGTGACATGGTACCTTGCACTCCCAATGGATGCTGTTGGCGAAGGTTCACACATATTTATGTGTATAAGATCTAAAAAGCCCTTTGTCTTGTATTGTGATGTAGAGAAATCTAACTCTACGTTGTCTACTTATGACGCAAAATTTACCAAAATCGAGTTTGCAATATTTGATATTTGATAGAGCACCTTTGTCGTGTGAGGCCTGAAGACCTTGCTAGCTCATGTGTCTAAGATACATATGTCAAAGTCTTGTAGTGTTCTCCTTCTCTGTTGCTGCTGATGTGTCATCAACAACAATGAATCTAATCATTTTGTACAAGTTTGTAGTCCGCTCCCATTTGAGAATTGTCATGAAGCCCTTGGTAACTTTAACATCTGCATCTGCACTTAAGAATTTGAACCCTTGAGCTTCCAAAGTTCCCAACGAGAAAAAATTCTTTCTTAGATTTGAAACGTGATGTAAGTTTGTGAGTGTTCGAGCCTGTCCATCAAACATCCTTATAGGATGTTATCAATGCCAATTATCTTACACAGGCGTTGTTACCCATCAAGACAGAGCCTCGATCGAAGATTTGTATGCACCGAACAACTTATAAAGTCACCTAAAGGGGGTGAATAGGTGAAGTGTTAATCAAATGCAGAAGTTAAAAACTTAGCTAATAAAAACTAAACATACAAAATATATTCAAAAGAGTGAAGACGAATTCCTGGTGAAGGGCTTTAGAACTTCTCCTCAAGATTCATCTTTTATAAGAGTTGAGGTGCTTCAATAGCTCTTTTGGATTAAAGCAAGTGTAAAATATAAATATTATCAAGCATATATGAATTGGCAATAATAGAAATACAAGATATAACAAGAGTAGATTTGAGAGAGATAGTCAAATGCAAACATGAGGATATGTTTCGAGACTCAAGGCACTTGCTCTATATCCCCGCCTTCATCTAGAAGAATTTTCACTATCTCCACAAAGAAACTCCACAAAAGAAACAAATATCCAACGCAAGAGGAGGGCATAAAGCTGATAAACCTCTACACAAGAGGTGGGCATAAAGTCAAGACACAAAGTCAAACACACTTCTACACAGGAGGATAGCGCAAACCAATTTGAGGATAACAACACTTGGTAATCACAAAAATCACAAACTAGAATCTCAAATATAAGATCCTAAATGATAGATTTGGAGATGAAAGCACAAATTTGTGAGAAAACAAAATTTTTTGAAAGTGAAGCTCTACAAAAAACACTTGAAAAAACTTCTTCGAAGATATAGAAATTAGAAGTTCAAAACTTGTATTTCTCAAAACTAGTTTTCTTAATTTTTCAAAACTTCTTCAAAACTTTAAATACAAAATTTTCCCTTTTAAAAATCTTGTTAAAATCTTATCAAAATCTTATTAAAAACTCTCATAAATGACCCTATTTATGGATATAGGGTAGAGGTGAGTAAACCTTGGTGTTAAAAAATTAATTAAACACAAATAAAGTAAAATATATTTATTTGAAAATAAGACAAAATCATTTAAAATTAAAACTAGCAATTTCTTGCATTTTGCCAGAGGTCGGTCGACTGGTCGGTCGACCACCAACGAATACAAAAATAGCCGTTGGAGTCAGCGGTCGACTGAAACCCAGAAATAGAGAGCACTGCTCCATCTTCTGTTGACCGGTTGGTCGACCTACAGGCATAACTTTGCATGTTCATGAGCATGTGCATATCCTGTCGGCCGGGCGGTCGACCAACAGAGCACTTCGCTCTGGCTTGCAGTCGACCGGGTATCCGATCGAGCTCAGCCCAAATTCTGATTTTCACTTTTTTAAATCCCAATAAATCTCTATAAAATCTACAAATCTCTATAAAATCTACAAAAATAAGTTCATGTAAATACATATGAGTACAAATATGTGTGATAAAAGATCAACACAAATTAGAAACATGTGAACTTCTTTTTGAGATGTTAAAATACAAGTTTGAAAACATAAACTATATTTAAAATTGTTTTTCAAAACTAAACAAATATTGAAAAACAAGCTTTTCAAAAACTTGTATAAATACAAAAGAAAGTTTCTCAACTCTTTTGAAGCACAAATGTTTATGGATAGAATCCAATACACATATAAAACATATGAACTTGTTTTTGAGAAAATCAACCCATAAAACAAAACATAATCTTGTTAAACTAAAAACTATTATTCTTGAAAACCAATCAAACTTTTGTGTATGAGCATGAGCAATTAAGTCTAATCTAAACTTAAAAAAAATCTAAACATCCTTATAAGCTAGAGTCTTCTTTTTCTTCTTGACGTGATCGTTCTCTTCATATTGACTCGATTTAAACGCGATTTTTACGAGCCAGACTCCTTCTTGAGTTCTTGATATATTTTTTATACTTGAACTCTTGAATCGACATGTGTTAGCTAGAAGAAGTTAAACACCAACTAAGATCTTAATTAAAATATGAAACTTAAATATCACAATATCATTAGTACTATAACTATACGAGTTAATTATCATAAAAAATAGAGTGATAGGCCTTTGTTGGCCCAGAGGCCTTCCACTCTAGTTTTGATGATGATTAACTCATGTAGTTATAGTTTACTAATAATCTTGTGATATTTAGTTTTAGATATTTGATCAAGATATTAGTAGGTGATTAGCTTCAACAAAGGAGTTTTGGAGTTTTCACATGGTGATTCAAGAGCTCGAGAGTCAAAGTTCATATCTAGCACTCATTGGAGTCAAGCTTGGTGAATTGCGTTTGGATCGAGTCAGCTTGGAGATAAGAAGGCTTCGATTTGTTTAGTATAGTTTGTTTAGATCCATTGTTAAAGATTAGATACTGTGATATGCTCAAGTTCACAACACACACACGTTTCATGTTTATTGGTTTTGGTTTTTGGTTTAACCGATCTTGGTTTTCATGAATAGATAGAATCAAAACAAGTTTACATGGTTTAATGTATATTAAATTTGATCTATATACATCTAAGCTTCATCTATTTAGAAAAACTTATTTTGACAAGCTATTCATGTGTTTGGAGTTTTGTATTTAGACAAAACTTATTTTTAGATTAATGTCAAAAACATAGATAAATCTCTTTCATGTATATTGGATTTTATCCATACTATATGCTTCAAAGTTGTTTAAATATCATGTTTTTGTATTTACATGAGTTTTGAAAAAATTGGATTTCCATTTCAAAAATCCTAGTTTTGGAAAATACGGATTTTAATTTTCGGCAAAATTTCAAAGACACAAAAATGGTTCAAATAGTTTAAAATATGTGTTGAATTTTTTCACACATGTTTATATTTCAAAGATATTATAAGAGCTGATTTTTGTGAAATTTATGAGATTTTATGGGATTTATTTGAAAATAAAAAGACCAGTTTTTAAATCCTATAAATTGACCTGCCAGGCTCTGGCGGTCGACCGGACCAGGAGTCGGTCGACCGGATCGGTCGACCTGTTGGCCCAAGGTTACAATCGCCCGTTTTATTGAGATTTGATGATTCTAAAATATATATAGTTATTTGTACTAATCATGTTTATTGTTTAAGTGTGTTTCAGGTTTCTAAAGATTCATGGAGTTTTCTTCCCTAAAGGAAGGTTGTTTTGACTCAAGTCGGTTCATTTCAGGTTCAAGAATCAAGCTTGCAAGATCATATGGAGAAGCCCACTTGAAGACTTTGTAGTTACCTAGAACCTATGTAAGACTTAGTTTGTTAAAGTTTGAGGTTGTGGTTAATTGGCTCTAAAACACACACACTTTTCAAAATACAAGTTTTTAGTTTTGGTATTTGTTTTAAGTTCATGCTTTGGTCTCTATACATGATTCAAAATTTTTACAAATTTTATATCTTGTTTATATCAAGTATATCTATCTTTTAGCATGATACTTAGCCATATTTCCCTACAAAATTATTTTGAAAATTTTCCCAAGTCCAGAAAAATCCTACTTCAAAATCTGTTTCAGGCCTGGCGGTCGACCGTGCCGGTCGACCTGACCTATTCCAGGCCAGGCCGGTCGACCGCCACGGTCGACCGAGACCTGTGTCCAGGACGTGCACGTTTGTGCACGTCTGTCGGTCGACCGACTTAAAACAGCTTGCTCTCTGTTTTTTGTCGGTCGACCGAGCGGTCGACCGTCAGTACAAAACTGTGTTTGCCCTTTGCGGACGGTCGACCGGCCGGTCGACCCGAGCCCAATGGCTAGTTGCCAACAGGGCTGCCGGTCGACCGGACCGGTCGACCGACAAGCCTGCCAGCTGCCAACGGCTCTTTCCTCTTTGGTGAAAATCTGAATTCTAATTTTCACCCTGTTTTGTGGCAGGATTTTTCTGACTTTTTGGGGGTTATTTTCTGATCAAATAAACTTAATTTAAATATGTTTTAACCCCTTTTCTCTCCCTATAAATAGAGGGGATTGGTCTCTTGCAAAATTACCAAAAAAAAATCCCTAGTTTACAAGTTTTCAAAAGAAAGAAAAAGTTTCAAAGCTCTCAATTCTCTCTTGCATTCTTGGCTATTGTTTTTCAGTTGTGTTCCCAAGCAAGTTTCATTTACAACTGAGTTTGTTTTTCTCACTACACTTCTAGAGCCAAAAATCCCATCCTCATTCTATAAGGAAGTTGTAAAGAGAAAGTTGTAAGAAGTTTGTGATCCTTTTGGTGATCACTTGGCTACTTGTTCCTTCTTCTTGTTCTTGTTGAGATACCTCTTCGGTAGAGGTTTGTAAGTGGTGGAGTTTGGTACTCCGGTCTTCGGTAGACCTTGTAAAGTCCTCGGTAGATAGTGGAAACCCTTCACGGCGGTGAAGGCGGGGAGTAGAGCGGTGGCTCGAACCTCGAAACAAATACTTTGTGTTTGCGATTGATTTTCTCTTTGCTCTCTACTGTCTTACTTTCTTGCTTGTGATATTGCTATTCTTTCATACCTTGTGATATATCTTGTGTGCATTTCATTATTGCTTCAAATTCATTTATTGCTACATTGTCGATCATTACTCATACAACAAGATTGCAATACGCACCTCAAACTCATATCTAGAGGAATCACGAGGAAGGAGTTCAGAACCCTTCACCGGGTATTCGGCTCCTTAGTCTTGTTTTGAGTGATCGTTGCATCATTCATTCATACTTGTTTTAAAAAGATTGTTAGATTAGCATTTACACTTATTCACCCCCCTCTAGGTGTTTTCAATTGGTATCAGAGCTTTGGTCTCTAGGCTCTTGGCTTAACAACCTTAGAGAGATCCACTATTTGCTAATCATTTCTCACACTTCCACTTAGTAAAAATGGCCGATGGAACTAAGACCCCCCCAAAGTTTGATGACCTTAACTTTCCCATATGGAAGGTTAAGATGACCGTTTTCTTGCAATCCCTAGGAAGCCGGGTTGCAAAGGCGGTGACCAAACCATTTAGTGCACCCACCGGTGATGAGTCAACTTGGTCCGAACTTGAGACCAAAGAATTTGATGCTAACTCTAGGGCACACTATGCATTACTCCAAGCACTTAATGATGATGATATCGCTAGAGTAATTCATTGCAAATCCGCACATGAAATTTGGACTCACTTGCTTGTTACTCATGAGGGAACCTCACAAGTGAAGAGGGCTAAAATAGACTTTCTTTGTTCCCAATATGAAAATTTCTCTATGCATGATAATGAAACCATAGATGATATGGTTACAAGATTTATAAAGATCACTAATGGACTTTCTTCTCTAGGTGATGCTATTGACAACGACCAAAGAGTAAGGAAGATTATCCGGGCTCTTCCTCCTTCATGGGAAGTCAAAGCAACTACCTTGAAGGAACTCAATGACAAGGAGGAGATGGAGTTTATAGGTCTCATTGGGAACCTCAAGACCCATGAGATGGAGAGAAAAGCAAGGGAGGAAATGGCACCTTCCAAGAAGAAAGCTATTGCCTTCAAGAGTCAATCCTCATACTCCGACGAAGACGATGAAGAAGAAGATGACGAAGAGCTCTCACTTCTTGTTAAGAACGTTCGGAGGATGTATAACAAGGCAAAGTTCCAAGGTAGAAGGAGATGGCAAGGTGGTAAAGAAGAGAAGAAAATTATTTGCTTCAATTGCCAAAGACCGGGTCACATTGTTGCGGAGTGCCCAGATAAAGTCAAGCCTTCCACCTCCAAGAAGCCTTACAAGAAGAAAGCATTGAAGGCTACATGAGATTCCGAGAGTGAATCTGAGGAGGAAGTTGACACCGCCAACATGTGCTTCATGGCTAATGAAAGCATAAGCAAGGTACTTTCCAAGGCGCAACGACGTAGAGGGTTGTGGTATCTTGATAGTGGTTGCTCAAGGCACATGACTTGGGATATCAACAACTTTGCAACCCTATCAAGATACCATGAAGGTGGCTCCGTCACCTTCGGAGATGATACCAAGGGAAAAATCATCGGTATTGGTAATGTTAAACTTGGTACATCCCCTTTAATAGAGAATGTTGTTTTAGTTGATGGCCTCAAGCATAATCTCTTGAGTGTTAGTCAACTTTGTGACAAAGGTTTTGATGTTGTTTTTGATAACATAGCTTGTAGAGTTTTTGATAGACAATCTAACACATGTATATTTTCCGGTTTTCGTGAAAGCAATATATACATGATTGATTTGTCTAATATGTCTTGCAATATTACTTGTTTAAAAGCCCTCGATGATGACTCTTGGTTGTGGCATAGAAGATTAGGCCACATTTCTTTTGACCATCTATCTAGGTTAAACAACAAGGACATGGTGAAGGGTATTCCTTACTTGAACTTTGAAAAGGACCGCGTTTGTGACGCGTGCCAACTTGGGAAACAAACCAAGTCCTCTTTCAAGTCAATCAAGGATATCATGACATCACGTCCCTTGGAGTTGATCCATATGAATTTGTTTGGTCCTACTCAAACCAAAAGTCTAAGTGGGAATCGTTTTGCATTTGTTTTGGTTGATGATTTTTCGCGTTTTACATGGGTTTTCTTTTTAGAGCACAAAAATCAAGCATTTTCACATTTTCAAGCCTTTAAGAAAAGAGTTAAAAAGGAAAAAGATTCTTCAATTTTAAGAATAAGAAGTGATAGAGGAGGTGAATTCATTAACCTACCCTTTATCACTTTTTGTGAAGAACATGGAATTAAGCATGAACTATCTTGTCCTAGAACTCCACAACAAAATGGAGTTTGAACGGAAAAATCGGACATTACAAGAGATGGTTAGGACAATGATTAGTGAATACGGTCTCCCACATTATTTGTGGGCCGAGGCTGTTAATACATCATGCTATATATCAAATCGTGTTTTCTTATGCAAAAATACTTCAAAAACATCTTTTGAGATCTATTTTTCTAGAAAGCCAAATGTTTCTTACTTTAAGGTTTTTGGATGCAAATGCTTTGTTTTGAATACAAAAGATAACTTAGGTAAATTTGATGCTAGATCTTATGAAGCAATTTTTGTAGGATACTCAAATACTAGTAAAGCGTATAGAGTCTTCAACAAGTCATCTTTGACTATTGAAGAATCTATACATGTAAAATTTGAGGAATCTAATATGTTTGTTAAGAATGTTGTGGAAATAGATTCTTTGCATGAAGGCATGGAGAAAGTCACTTTGGAGGACTCACCTATTATTGAAGACAAGCCAAAGGATGATGAAGGAAATGAAGCTAAAGAAAAGGAGGCTCAAGGAAATGAAATTCAAGGAATTGAAGTGGAGCCTACTCAACAACTTCCAAAGGATTGGAGATATAATCCACATCATTCCAAGGACCTTGTTTTAGGTGAAGTATCTCAAGGGGTAACTACTCGTTCTCAACTTCATGATTTTTGTGGACACTATGCTTTTATTTCTCACTTTGAACCCAAAAGCGTCCTCGAAGCCGAGGCCGACTCATATTGGTTACTAGCTATGCAAGAGGAGCTCAATCAATTTGAGCGCAACCAAGTTTGGCACCTTGTTCCTAGGCCCCGCGATAGACCAACAATTGGTACTAAGTGGATCTTTAAGAACAAGTTGGATGAGTCGGGTAACGTCATTAGGAATAAAGCTAGGTTAGTTGCCCAAGGTTACACTCAAATCGAAGGTATCGATTTTGAAGAAACCTTTGCACCCGTAGCACAGCTTGAAGCCATACGGATGACACTTGCATTTGCTTCATATAAAGATTTTAAGCTTTTTTAAATGGATGTTAAAAGTGCTTTCTTAAATGGATTTATTGAAGAGGAGGTGTATGTTGAACAACCCCCGGGTTTGTTGATCCTACACATCCGGATTTTGTTTTCAAACTTGACAAAGCTCTTTATGGTTTAAAACAAGCCCTAGGGCTTGGTATGAAAGGCTTTCTTCATTTCTAATTTCAAATGGTTTTAAGAAAGGAAAAATTGATACTACTTTATTTACAAAACATGTTGAAAATGATATTCTTATTGTGCAAATTTATGTGGATGATATCATTTTTGGTTCTACTAATGAAACCCTTTGCCAAGCTTTTGAATCATGCATGAAGGAAGAATTCGAAATGTCTATGATGGGTAAGCTCAACTATTTCCTTGGTCTCCAAATCAAGCAAAGAAAGGATGGGATCTTCATCAATCAAGCCAAGTACACAAAGGAACTTATCAAGAGATTCGGGCTTGAAGGAGCTAGAACTAGCAAAACTCCCATGGCAACAACCACCAAGCTTGACAAGGATGAACAAGGTAAACGTGTAGACATTAAGTTTTATCGTAGCATGATTGGTAGTTTATTGTATTTGACGGCTAGTAGGCCGGATATTATGTTTTGCGTATGTCTTTGTGCTCGTTTTCAATCATGTCATAAGGAGTCTCATTTAGTAGCGGTAAAACGCATTATTAGATATCTTAAGGGCACAATTGAAATGGGTTTATGGTATCCGAAGACCGGACAATTTACAATGACGAGTTTTTCGGATACCGACTATGCGAGTTGTAGGGTAGATAGGAAGAGTACAAGTGGAACATGTCAATTTCTTGGTAATTGTCTTATTTCTTGGTCTTCCAAAAAGCAAAATTCGGTAGCCCTTTCAACCGCCGAGGCATAGTATGTTGCAGCCGGAGGTTGTTGTGCACAAGTTCTTTGGATGAAACATACTCTCCTTGACTATGATTTGCATTTGATCATATTAAAATATTTTGTGATAATACTAGTACTATTCATATGACTAAAAATGCAAATCAACATAGTAAAACTAAGCACATTGACATTAGATATCACTTTCTTAGAGATCATTATGAAAAAGGTGATATTGATATTGATTATGTTTCTACCGATTTTCAACTTGCCGATATTTTTACAAAACCTCTAGACTATGCTAGATTTTTATTTATTTGTGGTGAGTTGAATGTTTGTATTATGGATTCTTGAAAGAAAATTTTGTTATTTTGTTCATTAGATTAGCCGTACACCTATTCACCCCCCATCTAGGTGTACTTTCCATGGGCCAACATTACTCCCTTTTTGGGTATATGTGGTATGTACACCCTGAGTCAAGTTACCAGGAATCTGAGTACTTTTTCCTTCTTGACTAAGCTGTCAGGATATTACATGGATTCTCATCTGTTTCTTCAACAACACCGGCTTGTTCTTACTTGAAATACACCTAGAGGGGGATGAATAGGTGTACTTGCTAATTTAGGACAAATGATGCGAAATTTAAACTTAATTGCAAACACACTATGTGTAACCATGAGTGAGCCCGAATTCCCCGTGAAGGGGTCTGGAACTACTCCTCTAGATTTCTCTAAATTAAGAGTTGATGTGCTATTAGAGCTCTCTTAGTTCAACACAAGTATGGGCACACATAAATGATATCTAGCATATATATGAATATGAACAAGTAATAACAATGTAAGATATAAGAGAGAGATAGAGAGTTGAGAGATAATGAATCAAATACAAACACCAAGATATGTTTCGAGGTTCGAACCACTGCTCTACGTCCCCGCCTTCACACAGAAGGATTTCCACTACATCCACACAGAACCTTCTACAAAGGGACCTCCACCAAGGAATTACAACTCTACACCGGGAGTACACAACTCCTCTCTTAATACACAAATCTCTACACAGAAGGTGGGCACTAAATCAAACACAAAAGCAAAGGAAAATACACTTGGTGATCACAAAGATCACAAACAATCTCTCTTGGTGATCTTGAAAGATCACAAACAATTTTTCTCACAAAAAACAAGATCTTAAAGATAGGTATAAAATTGATAGCTCAAGTATGAGAAAACAAAGTATTTTGTAAAAGAAACATAAAGAAAACACTTGGAAAAACTCTAGATAAGATATAAAATTTTAGATAGGAACTAGAATCCCAAAACTTGTTTTCTTTTGATTTTTCAAAAACTTTGAAACAAAATAAAGATAGAGAGTTTTAGCACTAAAACTTATTTTTAAAACTTGCTGAAAATACTTGAGAAGATAGAAAAATTATTATTAAATCTTAGTTGAAACTGGCCTCAAAGGACCCATATTTATAGGGCCTGAAAATATAACCATTGGGGTCCAAATGTCACCCGTTGACCGTCCGGTCGACTGGCGAACAGTCAGATTTTTTTATCGTTGGGGCTGTCGATTGACCGGTTGGTTGACCACCCTAAGACAATTTGCCTGTCGGTCGACAGCCCGGTCGATCGTAGCCAGAACCAGAGAGTGAACTCTCTAGTCGGTCGACCATATGGTCGACCGGGACCAGATACAGAGAGCAAGCTCTTTGGATTGGTCGACTGTCCGGTCAACCGACCCTAGGCCAAGGCAGGTTGTGCACGTATGTGCACATCGGTCGACCACCCGGTCGACCGAGCTCAGGTTCGGTCAACCGTCGGTCGACCGATAGCAGGCTCAGGCTGGGATTTAGGGTTTGAAAACTTGGTGTTTTTATACCTATTAAATCTCATAAAATCCATAAAAATAAGTTCTTATAAATATTTGAAGAACAAATATGTGTGACTAAAATTCACACATAATTCAAACAATTTGAACTATTTTTTTTGATATGAAAATTTAGCTTTAAACCAAAAATGGTATTTTTCAAAACTTGAATTTTGAAATGAAAAATCTGTTTTCTCCAAAACTTGAATAAGATCTTTAAATACTTTTGAAGCATATTGTGTATAGATAGAGTCCAATACAAATGGTAAATGATATATCCGTATTTTTGATAATAAATTCAAAACTAAGTATTGTTAAAAATAAACTTGAAACCATAAACTAGATATACATCTGTAACACCCCGTCCCTGGAATACGTACTTAGTTGCGTATTCAGATTTCTCGATCGTATTTTTTCGATTTGCTTCTTGTATTTATTCTGTATTATGAATTCTTTATATGATTGTTTTGTCTTGGATTTGGATTCGTGGATTCGGAGTCAACCTTAGATTGAACCGAAGGCCCGATCCCAGAGTATTGCTCGGTTTGGACATTCTGGTATTCCGATTTGACCGATTTCAGTTTTAAACATCATTTTCCAATATTCTAGATTTATCATGATTTTCTGGAATTTTCCTCAATTAAGTTGAAAATCTTCAAAACCGGTGTCGGCCAGTTTCGTTGACCGATTTCCGGATTTTTAATTTACAAACGGCTTAGAATTTCTAAAAGTGCCTTTAGACATTATCTCTTAAAATCATATTTTCTATCTAAATATATTTTCTGGGATTTATCAAATTTTATTGAAAACCCGGCCAATCCGGCATATACCGAGATTGACGGTTGACCTTATGATTTTTATCTTGAAAAGGAGATTGAATCTTTGAAAACTGATTTCACCATAAATCGTTTTATAATATTTATGATTTTTGTGAATTTTTGGGAAGCTTTCCGGATTACTTCATTTTTGGGCCTTTCCGGTGTTTTCCCAGATACCGAGGAGATTGTCCCATATATTCCACTCTGTCTCTTCCCATTTTCTCTCTCCTTCCTTAAATGCGGATCTCACCAACCTGGGATTCCGCATTTATTGCAAAGATCCTCCCCATCCCGCATTTAATGCACTTCAGATCAAATCCCATCAAGTATCATGACTCTCTCTCCTCTGTTGAAACGCAGCTTTTGGCCTTCTCTAAACGCAGCCTTAATCACTGCGTTTAGCCCATTTGGCCCAAACGCAGGTTGTGTGCTGCGTTTGTGGGTGGGAAACGCAAGTACTCTTCATATATTTCCTTTGTTTCAAATGGAGTGCATCATTATTTAATCTTCCATTCTCTCTCTTCATTAAATGCTTCCTTTCCAAAGCATCATTTCCAAGACACCCCACCCCCTCTCATCATCATTGTTGGTCAAGAGAGAGAGGGAAGGGCTGCGTTTCATGTAGGAAACGCATGAATCCTTCCCTTGTTCCTTTTGTCTTATATAGTGTGCAAACATCACTTTATCCCTCTTCTCTCTCTTCATTTAATTCTCTTCCAAATGTCATTTCCAAGGCATTTCCACTCCCTTCTCCTCATCATGACCAGCCATGTGGCAAGAGAAACATCACATCCCTCCAACTTTACAAAAACACCCTCACCTTTATTTATTTGCATCACTTCATAATCCAACTCCTATAAATACCCCCTCTCCTTCTCTCTCTCTTCATTTACTCCTCCTTCTTCTTCTTTGCTTCCTGCAGCTAACAGAGAAGCCACCAAGAGAGAGAGAGCTTCTTCTCTTGTTTCCTTTGTTCACCAAACTCCACCACCTTCAACCTTTCTCCATCACCTTGAGGACGGCCAACTCCTTTTGGATTGGGGGCCGTGCTTTTCTTCTCCGTTGACAAGACTTAGAACCGGCTCCTCCTTTCGGATTGGGGCCGTGTTTCTTCTCCGGCGGCAAGACTTAGGGTCGGTACCCTCCTTTTTGGATTGGGGCCGAACTTCCCTTCGTTGGACGCGGCATAGATCTTGTTAGGCGAGTAATCTCGCTATTCGCTTGCTTCGTATTTTATTGATCACGCGAGTGCTTTTCCTCGCCAAGGACTTGTATTTTTATCAACAAAACATAACTCTTAATAACTGTCTCTGCTCACTGTTTACAGTATTAATCGACTTGACCCATGCATAAATCGACTAAGCACCACTTGAAACGCACCACTTGAAATGCAACACTTTTCCTGAAAACGCACCACTTGAAACGCACCACTTGAAAAGCAACACTTTTCCTGAAAACGCACCACTTGAAACGCACCACTTGAAATGCACCACTTTCTTGAAATGCAACACTTTTCCTGAAAACGCACCACTTGAAACGCACCACTTGAAATGCAACACTTTTCCTGAAAACGCACCACTTGAAATGCACCACTTTCTTGAAATGCAACACTTTTCCTGAAAACGCACCACTTGAAACGCACCACTTGAAATGCACCACTTTCTTGAAATGCAACACTTTTCCTGAAAACGCACCACTTGAAACGCACCACTTGAAATGCAACACTTTCCTGAAAACGCACCACTTGAAACGCACCACTTGAAAAGCAACACTTTTTCTGAAAACGCACCACTTGAAACGCACCACTTGAAATGCACCACTTTCTTGAAATGCAACACTTTTCCTGAAAACGCACCACTTGAAACGCACCACTTGAAATGCACCACTTTCTTGAAATGCAACACTTTTCCTGAAAACGCACCACTTGAAACGCACCACTTGAAACGCACCACTTTCTTGAAAACGCACCACTTTCCTGAATAATCTTGATTAATTGTTATGGTTAGTTATTTCTTTGATTATGAACATTTTCCTTGGGTCATTTATTATATATTGCTATTTGTAAGACTTGTCACTTGCTTAATATCACCATCCTGTCATGCTATCACTTATCACCCAGCATGATCTACTTGACTTGTGATTATCATGTTTACGGGAATCTTGCCTTGTTATCTTGTATGGAACTAAGTGCCACACAGAGCAAAGTGCCACACCACACTCGGTGGGGGCCACCTCTTGAATCCGTGGGGGCCACCTCTAGAATCCATCCCCTCAGAACAAAGTGCCACATGGAACAAAGTGCCACACCATACTCGGTGGGGGCCACCTCTTGAATCTGTGGGGGCCACCTCTTGAATCTGTAGGGCTATCCCTGTTATGATCTGTTATTCCCGTAATCTGATAATATTGATAAGCTACAACTTGCACGGGGAATGGGAGGAAGTGATGGATGCCGGAATGATGCCTTGCTTATAGTAATGGAATACCTGAACTGACGATTCGTGTTAGTGGGACTTTGGGCCCACAGAAGATGCGTGTTAGGGGGACTTAGGGCCTCCAAGCTGGTCCCAGGTGTATGGGAACTACTATAAGAAGCGCTATCAGTTCTCCATCTGCTTCCGTTATCAACCCTCGACTTGCTTATATATGGATGTATGTGGGTTGGCTGTACACCAGGACACATACCGAGATATATGAGTCAGACGAGTAATAATAATAGTATAAGACTCTTGTTATGATCTCTGTTATGGTACCTGTACTAGACTCCTATTATGATGCTTGTTATAACTCCTGTTACGTATTCCTGTTATGACCCCTGTATCGGATACCTGTTATGATTCTAGTTTTGATGCCTGTTATGACTATCGTGTGATTTGCAACTCTGATTCTATACGCTTAGATATTCGGTGGCATGAGGTAAGGGTATATAGATGAGGGTTTCCTTGTTTGGATTATTCCTTCGATGTACTAGCCTCATGGGACCGTGACCTAAGCGTATACAATCAATCTTGCTTGTAATCAACTTTATCCTGGATTTCTGTTTTATGGATATTATGTTTTACTCGTTCATACCGGCTATACTTGTGTTCTAAACCCTGTTTTCTGAACTTGATATCCTTTGTTGTATTCACATTGTGTTCACCCTGGCTCGCCACCTGGCTTTTGCATTACACTCGCCTGGGGAGTTTCATCTGACTCCCCTGGATTCTCATGTCCAGGTTTCGGAGCTTGGAGCGTGTGGATTCTCCCTGTTGCTGATCAGAGTGGCGCAGCGGTAGCGTGGATCTCCTGCAGACTATCTGGAGCTCTATCCTTCCTGGCCCCTGTGTGCCTCTCGAGTTTCCGTGTAGTGAACTCGTGAGTGCCTTTATACTGTTTACTCCTGTATATTCCTTGTACTCTCGCAATTGCGCCTATCAGGTGATGTAATATTATTGTAATATCGGATCACCTTTGGTGATAACTCTGTAACTGTACTCATGTGTTGGAATGTATAATGCACCACTTGCTTCCGTACTCTGATTCTTACCAGTACTGATGCTTAGCGTATATACGTGAGGGTATTTCTGACCTACGTATATACGTCGCAGTGACGTCCCCGTACCAGCAGGGATCGGGGCGTTACAGGTTGGTATCAGAGCCTAGGCTCTTACTTCCTCAGTACGTCCAGACGGCAAATTAATGGTAAAGCAATTTGCAACTGGAATGCATGAGTCTTGGTTATACAATCCAACTACAAGTGCAGAGTTATCTATCTCTTCCTTCTAATCCATTTCTGGTATCCTGAAACCTCCAATCTTTTCCCTTCCAGTTCCTTCTTGTTACCCACTCCAACCAACTCAAATATGGAAAGACGGGGAACTCGCAATGGTCCTAGTACCTCTCAAGATGGACCCAACAGGGACAGTGATGGTATGATGAGGATACTTCAGGGGATGATGCAGAGTCAACAGCAGCAGACAGAGCTTCTACGCCAAGGACTGTTGGTTGCACCCCGGGAACGGAGGCCAGGCAATGTGTCAGACTTCAGGAGATTACAGCCGGCAGTGTTTTCAGGTACAGAGAAGCCCCTGGATGCAGAGCAGTGGCTGATAGACACAACAGATCTTTTGAAGGCAGCCCGAATCCCCGATGAGAACCAAGTGGAAGTGGCCAAGATTCAGCTAAGAGATGTGGCCAGAACCTGGTGGTTGGCAGAAGAAGCAACACTGGAGAAACCCATCACATGGGATCAATTCTCAAAGGGTTTCTACGAGAGGTTCTTCCCGACAACAGCTCAAAAGGAAATGGAAGAACAGTTTATCCGTCTGCAGCAGCGCAACCGGTCAGTGGATGAGTATGCTGCCGAATTCTTGAGGCTCAGCAGGTTTGCTCCCTACATGGTGTCAGATGAAGAAAAACGGGCCAGCAGGTTTCAGCAAGGGCTGAAGATGGATGTCCAGATGTTCCTTATTCCTCAACAGCTGAAGACATACTCCCAGGTTCTCTCCATTGCCCGTGAAGTAGAAAGGGGACTGGAGAGGAAGAATGAGAGTCAGGTGCAGAGCAAGTCAGTGAAGAGACCCTTCCAGTTGATGAATGAGGAAGATGCAGCCAGGACAACCCATGGTCCGATGATCAAGCGACCGTTCCAACCTCCCCCTCAGCAGATCATATGCAATTTCTGTCACAAGCCCGGACATTATAGGAGAGATTGTCGAATGGCCAATGGACTATGTTTAGCATGTGGGACAGGGAGACATGCAATAAGGGATTGCCCGTTCAGAAGGGTAGGGAATATGGCACCAGTTAGACCAGCACTTCCAGCCCCACCTCTTCCAGCTCCACCACTGAGAAGGAACCCAGAACCAGTTGATCGAAGAGCTCCATTTCCACCCCAGCAGTATGATCACCCACAGAGAGGAGCAAGACCCAGAGCAGACTATGGCAGAGGCCAAGTTCACAACATGACGGCAGAGGTATCAGATGAAGCAGCAGCAAAGTATGAAGCTCAGTACCAGGAGCAGGAACCTTGAGGATGTCACTGTACAAGCAACCCCTGACCTTTTGTGTTTTGAGTTGGTTACCTTTGTCCAGCTAACCCTGATCTTTTGTACATTGGGTTGGTTACCCCTCTAAATATTCCACCTTATCCTGTTTTCGTTGTCCATCCTGGTCCCTTCTGTGTTCATCTTAACCCTGTTTTGGTTTTATGAAGCCCTTATTCCAGTCTTTGTCCTCCTTGTGTTCAATTTGCCCCTTATCGAAATTGCGAGGACGCAATTTTTTGTAAGGTGGGTGGATTGTAACACCCCGTCCCTGGAATACGTACTTAGTTGCGTATTCAGATTTCTCGATCGTATTTTTTCGATTTGCTTCTTGTATTTATTCTGTATTATGAATTCTTTATATGATTGTTTTGTCTTGGATTTGGATTCGTGGATTCGGAGTCAACCTTAGATTGAACCGAAGGCCCGATCCCAGAGTATTGCTCGGTTTGGACATTCTGGTATTCCGATTTGACCGATTTCAGTTTTAAACATCATTTTCCAATATTCTAGATTTATCATGATTTTCTGGAATTTTCCTCAATTAAGTTGAAAATCTTCAAAACCGGTGTCGGCCAGTTTCGTTGACCGATTTCCGGATTTTTAATTTACAAACGGCTTGGAATTTCTAAAAGTGCCTTTAGACATTATCTCTTAAAATCATATTTTCTATCTAAATATATTTTCTGGGATTTATCAAATTTTATTGAAAACCCGGCCAATCCGGCATATACCGAGATTGACGGTTGACCTTATGATTTTTATCTTGAAAAGGAGATTGAATCTTTGAAAACCGATTTCACCATAAATCGTTTTATAATATTTATGATTTTTGTGAATTTTTGGGAAGCTTCCGGATTACTTCATTTTTGGGCCTTTCCGGTGTTTTCCCAGATACCGAGGAGATTGTCCCATATATTCCACTCTGTCTCTTCCCATTTTCTCTCTCCTTCCTTAAACGCGGATCTCACCAACCTGGGATTCCGCATTTATTGCAAAGATCCTCCCCATCCCGCATTTAATGCACTTCAGATCAAATCCCATCAAGTATCATGACTCTCTCTCCTCTGTTGAAACGCAGCTTTTGGCCTTCTCTAAACGCAGCCTTAATCACTGCGTTTAGCCCATTTGGCCCAAACGCAGGTTGTGTGCTGCGTTTGTGGGTGGGAAACGCAAGTACTCTTCATATATTTCCTTTGTTTCAAATGGAGTGCATCATTATTTAATCTTCCATTCTCTCTCTTCATTAAATGCTTCCTTTCCAAAGCATCATTTCCAAGACACCCCACCCCCTCTCATCATCATTGTTGGTCAAGAGAGAGAGGGAAGGGCTGCGTTTCATGTAGGAAACGCATGAATCCTTCCCTTGTTCCTTTTGTCTTATATAGTGTGCAAACATCACTTTATCCCTCTTCTCTCTCTTCATTTAATTCTCTTCCAAATGTCATTTCCAAGGCATTTCCACTCCCTTCTCCTCATCATGACCAGCCATGTGGCAAGAGAAACATCACATCCCTCCAACTTTACAAAAACACCCTCACCTTTATTTATTTGCATCACTTCATAATCCAACTCCTATAAATACCCCCTCTCCTTCTCTCTCTCTTCATTTACTCCTCCTTCTTCTTCTTTGCTTCCTGCAGCTAACAGAGAAGCCACCAAGAGAGAGAGAGCTTCTTCTCTTGTTTCCTTTGTTCACCAAACTCCACCACCTTCAACCTTTCTCCATCACCTTGAGGACGGCCAACTCCTTTTGGATTGGGGGCCGTGCTTTTCTTCTCCGTTGACAAGACTTAGAACCGGCTCCTCCTTTCGGATTGGGGCCGTGTTTCTTCTCCGGCGGCAAGACTTAGGGTCGGTACCCTCCTTTTTGGATTGGGGCCGAACTTCCCTTCGTTGGACGCGGCATAGATCTTGTTAGGCGAGTAATCTCGCTATTCGCTTGCTTCGTATTTTATTGATCACGCGAGTGCTTTTCCTCGCCAAGGACTTGTATTTTTATCAACAAAACCATAACTCTTAATAACTGTCTCTGCTCACTGTTTTACAGTATTAATCGACTTGACCCATGCATAAATCGACTAAGCACCACTTGAACGCACCACTTGAAATGCAACACTTTTCCTGAAAACGCACCACTTGAAAAGCAACACTTTTCCTGAAAACGCACCACTTGAAACGCACCACTTGAAATGCACCACTTTCTTGAAATGCAACACTTTTCCTGAAAACGCACCACTTGAAACGCACCACTTGAAATGCAACACTTTTCCTGAAAACGCACCACTTGAAATGCACCACTTTCTTGAAATGCAACACTTTTCCTGAAAACGCACCACTTGAAACGCACCACTTGAAATGCACCACTTTCTTGAAATGCAACACTTTTCCTGAAAACGCACCACTTGAAACGCACCACTTGAAATGCAACACTTTTCCTGAAAACGCACCACTTGAAACGCACCACTTGAAAAGCAACACTTTTCCTGAAAACGCACCACTTGAAACGCACCACTTGAAATGCACCACTTTCTTGAAATGCAACACTTTTCCTGAAAACGCACCACTTGAAACGCACCACTTGAAATGCACCACTTTCTTGAAATGCAACACTTTTCCTGAAAACGCACCACTTGAAACGCACCACTTGAAACGCACCACTTTCTTGAAAACGCACCACTTTCCTGAATAATCTTGATTAATTGTTATGGTTAGTTATTTCTTTGATTATGAACATTTTCCTTGGGTCATTTATTATATATTGCTATTTGTAAGACTTGTCACTTGCTTAATATCACCATCCTGTCATGCTATCACTTATCACCCAGCATGATCTACTTGACTTGTGATTATCATGTTTACGGGAATCTTGCCTTGTTATCTTGTATGGAACTAAGTGCCACACAGAGCAAAGTGCCACACCACACTCGGTGGGGGCCACCTCTTGAATCCGTGGGGGCCACCTCTAGAATCCATCCCCTCAGAACAAAGTGCCACATGGAACAAAGTGCCACACCATACTCGGTGGGGCCACCTCTTGAATCTGTGGGGGCCACCTCTTGAATCTGTAGGGCTATCCCTGTTATGATCTGTTATTCCCGTAATCTGATAATATTGATAAGCTACAACTTGCACGGGGAATGGGAGGAAGTGATGGATGCCGGAATGATGCCTTGCTTATAGTAATGGAATACCTGAACTGACGATTCGTGTTAGTGGGACTTTGGGCCCACAGAAGATGCGTGTTAGGGGGACTTAGGGCCTCCAAGCTGGTCCCAGGTGTATGGGAACTACTATAAGAAGCGCTATCAGTTCTCCATCTGCTTCCGTTATCAACCCTCGACTTGCTTATATATGGATGTATGTGGGTTGGCTGTACACCAGGACACATACCGAGATATATGAGTCAGACGAGTAATAATAATAGTATAAGACTCTTGTTATGATCTCTGTTATGGTACCTGTACTAGACTCCTATTATGATGCTTGTTATAACTCCTGTTACGTATTCCTGTTATGACCCCTGTATCGGATACCTGTTATGATTCTAGTTTTGATGCCTGTTATGACTATCGTGTGATTTGCAACTCTGATTCTATACGCTTAGATATTCGGTGGCATGAGGTAAGGGTATATAGATGAGGGTTTCCTTGTTTGGATTATTCCTTCGATGTACTAGCCTCATGGGACCGTGACCTAAGCGTATACAATCAATCTTGCTTGTAATCAACTTTATCCTGGATTTCCTGTTTTATGGATATTATGTTTTACTCGTTCATACCGGCTATACTTGTGTTCTAAACCCTGTTTTCTGAACTTGATATCCTTTGTTGTATTCACATTGTGTTCACCCTGGCTCGCCACCTGGCTTTTGCATTACACTCGCCTGGGGAGTTTCATCTGACTCCCCTGGATTCTCATGTCCAGGTTTCGGAGCTTGGAGCGTGTGGATTCTCCCTGTTGCTGATCAGAGTGGCGCAGCGGTAGCGTGGATCTCCTGCAGACTATCTGGAGCTCTATCCTTCCTGGCCCCTGTGTGCCTCTCGAGTTTCCGTGTAGTGAACTCGTGAGTGCCTTTATACTGTTTACTCCTGTATATTCCTTGTACTCTCGCAATTGCGCCTATCAGGTGATGTAATATTATTGTAATATCGGATCACCTTTGGTGATAACTCTGTAACTGTACTCATGTGTTGGAATGTATAATGCACCACTTGCTTCCGTACTCTGATTCTTACCAGTACTAATGCTTAGCGTATATACGTGAGGGTATTTCTGACCTACGTATATACGTCGCAGTGACGTCCCCGTACCAGCAGGGATCGGGGCGTTACAACATCAAGTAAGTTTCTAACATTATGAACCAAACAATGTATATGGATGACTCAACTATACATATAAACCATGTAAACTACTTTAAATGAAATCTATTCATGAAAACTAAAGATATGTTCTTTGAAAATCTAAAACCGATTAAACCGAAACTAAAAAACTATTTTAACTTGTATGTGTGAACTTGAGCTTATCAAATACTAGTCTATCTGTACACAAGATTGTATGACGCGGAAAAGGGGGGGCTGGTGTAACGTTTCCTTGAATCAGATGAAAAATTACAGCCGGCTTAATCTTCCGGTTACAAGGGAGGGGGAATATTGAATCTTGAATTCCCCCTTTGTTTAGTGCTGGGTTCTTCGGGTGGCGATGGAGAGTGAATCTTGTTCTCCGTTGACCGGATGACTGTTTGGACCGTCGGGGATCTTCTCTTCGGTCGGTAGAGGGAGTAACTCAGCTCCGTCTACCAAAACTCTCAAAGAGAAGGTAGGCGAAGAGCGGCTAGTACTCAGTAAGCTCGCTGAAGGGTTTTCTCTCTCTCTGTCGATGATCTCTCCTTTTTTTCTCTCGGAATCTCTCTTTTGCCCGATAATCGTCCTCGTCGTCAATAGTGACGGGACTATTTATAGGGTTTTTAGGGTGATCGTGCCCCCTAAAAGTGCTTCACGATGAGGGCCAACTTCCCCGCTACATGGGGCGGTGGATGGCGCCATAATCGGGGTGGTTACAACCAAGGTGGGGGCACCTTGTTGCTGAGACGCGGGCGTTGAGCCAACGCGCCTTGATGCTGAGACGCGGGCTTCGGGCCGACGCGCCTTGATGCTGAGACACGGGCGTTGAGCCAACGCGCTTTGATGCTGAGACGCGGGCGTTGAGCCAACGCGCCTTGATGCTGAGACGCGGGCTATCTCTCGCGTCTTGATTGTCACATTTAGCCTTGCGCCTGAATCTTGGATCTCTGTTTTGGTGGCTTGTCTTGGTGATTTTTAGACAGCCTACAGAACCCCCTCCAAAGTTTTCGACATTCCGCAGTTAACTGGGACGGATTTCGAAATACTTTGGACTCTAGCTGAGTTCGCCTTCATGACTAGACTGTTGATGCTCCGGGTTTAATCTTATCTGGAGTTGGTCTTCGTGAGTGTACTGTTGAACTCTTTGAAGCCCCCATAGTTGATCATGTTGAGTGTCTAGATGCACAGTCTAAACCTTCCCGATTGCTTTAGTCTGTCACTGGCGCGCTTTAAGCCAGGAGTGGTTGGTCGTCTGCTTGCGTCAGTGTACTGTTGAACTGATTTTGCAGAAGCAGGAGGCCAAACGCAGGTTCTTTTTCAAAAAAAGCAGAGATGGTACTGCTGTAAAGGCGCGATTTCTGTAACGTGCGTCCTTTGGCAATGGAGACGTGACTGATCTTCATAAGGCAGACGCGATATTTGGCCAGACTGGAAGGACGCGAATTTCTTAGAGAGACGCGACCTTCCAAATGCATTCATGGAGAGGCTGACGTGGCATGTCCATCGAGGAGGTGCGTTCTCTGGGCGCGAATTCCGTGCCATGTCATGATTACGCCGCCAGCTGGCCTAGGGAACCGGCGAAATTTCGCCTTTTGGCGCGCGGATTTCCTGGTTCATTAAATGAACTGCTCCACGTGTCGACTGCTGACTCGAGGCGGGGTTGCGACGCATGATCTTCTCCGTTCAGAAACGATTCTGTTACACGCGTCAAGCGGCGACTCGCTGCAGCGTCTACCGGGCCACACGCCGCGTATCTTCGCGAATCCCTGTGCCTATAAAAGGCAACAGTTGGAGAGATGCATCTTCTTCTCCGAACGCGCTTACTCAGAGATTTAAGAGAGTTCCATTACTGCTCATCTTCTTCATTGACCTCTGATCACCAATGGCACCCAAGGCCAAGCCGACCGCGTCGTCCTCTAAGGCGACCATTGCCGAGGCCCAGAGGGGCAGCTCCTCCTCTGCACAGGACGTCGTTCTCCCAGGTCTCCAAGGTAAAGGCCTCTTAGGCGGAAGTTTCGCCATTAAAGAAAGTTCAAAGAACTTTTAAGAACCCTTAACACGTGAATTTCAAATCGTGTTTGATTCCCAGACGCAGTCTTTGGGATGATAACCGAGGTGCGGGTTTGGACCCTCGCGCCCTTGAGTCCTGCGCTTCAGATTCTTCACTTAGATATTTTCTATTTGTGAAGGGTTCAGACGCGGACTTAGTTTACAGAACGCGGATTTGATCCTTGCGTTCTGTTTCATCAGCTGCTGATTTTGATGAATCTGGCATCCGAGTCCAAGCACTTTGACATCTGGGGATGTGAAAGGAAGGAGTTACCCTCCTTAACTTCTGGCGATTATGGTAGTGGAAAGGTTAAGGTGGATAACTCCCTTCTTTTCGCACCCAGAAGTGACATCAAGGAGAATGTTGTGGAGACGCCGATCCCATAGGTCTGGACGCGGATTTGATAATTCCTGCGTCCAGTGCCTCTTCTGCGTGGATGCGCAGGTCTGGACGCGGATTTAATAATTCCTGCGTCCAGTGTCTCTTCTGCGTGGATGCGCAGGTCTGGACGCGGATTTGATAATTCCTGCGTCCAGTGTCTCTTCTGCGTTCGGATTATGAACACTTAGCATTTTTTTCTATGCTTTTGATAGAGTATCTAACTAAGTGTCCTTTTCTTTTTGCAGCGCCACGCCCTGCTACTTCACTCGCCAAGAAGTGCCACTTTGGTCATGTAGGTGGTGCTGACCGGGATTTGACTTTGTATTACAAAGGACCGTTCCTGTGACTGCTGACAAGTCACCGGATCGCAGAGAGAGGCTCTCAAATGTTGACATGAGAACTCTTCGGGTATTTATGACTGATGCAGCATTCGCAACAGATGCTGGCATCAAGCTGGAGAAGCCTGCCTTCTTCTTCGGAGATCGTATCCACGAGGGCGGCCATAGCGTGTATGACGGAACTTACAAATGGCTCCGTCAAATAAAGGGTGGAAGATTCTTTCTTCCAGACATGGAGAGGATGTTCCCGCTGTCCTACTTCCAGCATATGTCCGTCCCTCGGAAGATGGAATGGGACCTTGCTCGATATGTTCCCGAGATCACTCTCGGTGATTTGGGCTCCCACAAAGTATACCGTCATGATAGCCATGACAGGTCAGTTATCGGCCTTTTCCCTGGGTCGCGCAGGACTGAGGTTCCAGCTGGGGAGATACCACAACTTAGCACTACCTTCCTCAACGCCTTCATGGAGGCGGAGGGTGACTACCCGGTTGGGTTCCGTGCGCCGGGGTGGGTCCGTTCCACGGAGAACTATTGGTGGGGCAGAATGGTCGGCTTTGTCCTTACCGAGCTCGGGGGTCTGCTAAAGCGCGTGGGACTGTACTCGGCAGTCAGGGCCGTGCAGTGGGGGATCCCTCAAAGCTCTCAGAACTTCTTCGGGATTCTAGAGCGTTATAATCCTTCGACG
Organism: Agave tequilana; assembly: GCA_038442645.1. Classification (NCBI taxonomy): domain Eukaryota; kingdom Viridiplantae; phylum Streptophyta; class Magnoliopsida; order Asparagales; family Asparagaceae; genus Agave; species Agave tequilana. The sequence goes on from JAVJIF010020620.1 coordinate 42,539, forward strand.
GGGACGTTCTTCACTCCGGTCGGGGAGATGGGCCTTGCTCTGCACGAGCTGCACGAGGTCTCGGGGCTGTCGACAGGGGATATTCCCTATGAGGAATATGTCCCGACCGCTGTGGAGCTTCGCTATGTGAAGGAGGAGTTTCCCCTCATATATGAGACCTACTGGGAAGTGCTATGTCACTTCCACATTTGCGGCCAGATAACCAAATGGCGGTCGCAGGGAGTCAAGCAACTGTCTTGGGTCAGTTACTTGTTCAATAACGTCAACACCAAAGACCATCGGATAACCCGATTGGATCCCAGCTCTGACAGGGAGATTGAAGACAGGATCGACCAGGCTCCTAACAGTTTTTACACCACGGAGTCGAATGAGGACGGTTTTGACCCTGACTTGGTTTTTGAGAGCTTTCACCATCAAGCCCGGACCCCTATCTCCGATCGGCGCTGTTGGCGGGCTTTCTGATGCTGGCTTTGCTCATGGCTATTGCCTTGGCGCGTTTCAGACCTGAATCTTGCAACTCCTGTTCACCCAACAGAGAGATGGCAATTTTCGGCGTTTGAAGTTTTTCGCGTCTAGTACATTAGACGCGGGTGCAAACTGAGACCGCGTTTTGAATCCTGGGCGTGGCACAGTTTTGACTCGCGTCTGTTTCTGCTGACGCGGTGGTTTGACTGTGCAGATCATTTCCGCGTCTGAAGTCTTCAATGACTGCCGCGTCTGTTACTTAGTTTTCTTTTGTTAAAGTATACTAAGTTCCAGATTTTCTGATTCTCTTATTTGTTCTTTGCAGGTTCGCTGGTCTCCTGGAAGAGTGCTTCAACCGGCGAGCTTGCTCAATGTTCGTTTGTAAGAGAGTAAATTATGGTCCTCGTCGTTTGTAAGAGAGTAAATTATATCTCTGGCGAGGACCCAAATCTCGCCAAGGTCTCTTCAGATCCCCTGCACCACTCTTGCCTGATGGCAAGAGATGGTCAGGTCAAGTATGACGGCGAGGAGGTTCCGGCGGTTGCGGTGGCGGAGAGGATCCTCTTCCTCTCCCATCCAGAAGTAACATCAAGGACAGTCCATGTCCTTTGGATGGCCTGCGGGGGGAAGATCAACTCTTGAACGAAGGGTTGCAGGCTCTTCTGTTGCCACCGGACCTCAAGAACACCATTGCTCCTGGCTTAGTCAGCTAGGGCGCTTTCGAAGTTGGCGTCGTGCATCAAAGTGCAATCGGTTCCAACAGTCGCCACAATTTGGCACTTCTTCAGACATCATGCACTTAGGATCAGAGGCGGCTTCAAGGAGTGAGTACGGCCTCAGAGAGAGAGAGGGACTTCTTTGTACTCCTTAATTGTAACACTCAATCTTATTGTATAAGAGAGCGTTTTGTATCACTTTCATGTGTTTGGATATGAATAAAAGTGACACTTTTCTTTTTGCCTCTTTCTGTTGTCTTGAATGTTTTGTTTTAGAAGCAAAAGAATGATTTTGGTGGACCCGCCACTTTATAAAAGAAAGTGACAGGGGGAATGCGTACTCCCAGAGAAGGTGAACTTTTGTCAAGTGTCTAGGATTGACTTGATTCAAGGTCAGCTGGGGAATTTGATAAAACATTGTCAGCGGCGTAATGTTAACCTAACAATGTCTTTAGGTGGACCTGTTATTCTGTTGAAGAGAATAACAAGTGAAACTAGACCCGCGAGGAATCTAGTAAAGCTTTTACCGTTAGAGGTGTGATATTAACTTAACGGGTTGGAGATAGTCTTGTCAGAAGTGTGGTGTTAACTCGACAAGGATGTGAGTCAGAGGTGTGATATTAACTTAACTCAGAATGTCACTGTCATAGGTGTAATGTTTAAACTTAACAGTGAGGTAATGCTAGAGGTGTGATGTTGAACTTAGCATTGGTCATCTCGACTTAGACGAGGAAGTCGAGGAACGGTCATGGCCATAGGTGTATTGTTGAACTTAGCGATGACTCGGATGCTAGAAGTGTAGTGTTAACTTGGCATCGTCCATTTCAGCTTCGATACGGAAGTCTGAAGAAAGGTGACTATCAGAGGTGTGATATTAACTTGACAGGCACTCGATGTACTGCTTAGAGGTGTAATGTTAACTTAAACAGTAGTTTGTCAGAGGTGTAATGTTAACTTGACAAGAATTGGCTCGTGATAAGAGCAATTTGAGGACCTGTCATTCTATTGATGAGAATTGACAAGTGGAATTTGAAATGCCAGAGGTATAGTGTTAACTTGGCAAATTTGAGAGTTTGTTACTCTATGCAGAGTTAACAAGCAAAGTTTATACCCGACAAAGAGTATTCATTACCAGAGGTATAGTGTTAACGTAGTAATGATTGCATTTTGTGGTCCTACCATTCTATGGACGAGAATTGGTAAGGGATTTTGGAGGAAAGAGTGGACTCGAGTCCACTTAGGATTTTTAGCAAACCCTCAGCTATCAACGGATTTGACATGCCTTTACCAACTACCGTTTGAGTTGGGCTAGCCATGCTATTCCCCTCAGCATGATGAGTTGTCGAGGACTTATGTTGGGCTTAAAGGCCAACATTTTCTCTATCCTTAGCCGTCGAGGGCGTCGGATCAAATGGGAACGTGTCCCTTAGGATTTTTAGCAAAATCCTCAGCTGTCAACGGGTTTGACATGCCTTTACCAACTACCGTTGAGTTGGGCTAGCCATGCTATTCCCCTCAGCATGGTGAGTTGTCGAGGACTTATGTTGGGCTTAAAGGCCAACATTTTCCTCTATCCTTAGCCGTCGAGGGCGTCAGATGTTTGATCAGAGGTGTACTTTTAACTTGATCGGAAGAAGAGTACTATTAAGGATAGTACTTCTTCAAGAATTTGCCATTGATCGGCATCATGAGTGTATCGCCATTTGAAGTTATGAGGCGATATGATCCATTTGAGTAGACTGACTCTACTACAAATGGTCCTTCCCATTTGGGCTGAAATTTTTCTTTTGTCTTGTGCGTCATGACCATGGGTCTTCGGACAGCTAAGACAAGGTCGCCTTTCTTGAAAGTTCGCGCTTTGACTTTCTTGTTGAAGGCTCTGGTGATACGAGCTTGGTAAAGCTCGATTTGTTGTTGGGCCTGCAAACGCTTGTCGTCTAAGGCTTCCAACTCCTGGAGTCGCTGCTGATGCTTCTCCTCAGTTGTCATTTCCGCTGTCAAGGCGACGCGTAGAGAGGGAATTTGTATTTCCAATGGAAGGACGGCTTCGCATCGTATACCAAGAAAAATGGCGTGGCTTTAGTTGGGGTTCGCACCGTTGTGCGGTAGGCCCATAATAGTCTTGTTGAAGGCTTCTGCAAGACCGTTAGCAGCAGGATAGTATGCCGTTGAGGACACACTCTGGATTCTGAACTTCGCGCAGAATCTCTGGAAAGCCTGGCTGATGAACTGGGGTCCATTGTCATGGATGATACGCCGAGGCACACCGAAGCGGTAAATAACGTGATGTTTCACGAACTTGATCACGTTAGAAGATTTCACCTCTTTCAAAGGGATAGCTTCGGCCCACTTAGAGAAGTAATCGGTTATCGCTAGAATGAACCGATGTCCTTTCGATGATGGTGGGCTGATAGGGCCACCACGTCCATCCCCCACATTTCAAACGGCCAAGTAGAGGTCGTTGAGTGGAGGTACCCTGGTGCTTGATGGATGAAATCGCCGTGTATTTGGCAGGCGTAACATCTCTTAGCATAAGCGACAGCATCGGCAATCATCTTAGGCCAATAGTAACCCATCCTTTGGAGTCGATGTGCCAATTTCGGGCCAGGTTGATGAGCTCCACAAGTACCATCGTGGGCTTCTTTCAATACTCCTTGGGCTTCTTTTGATGAGAGGCATCGGAGCAGGATCCCGTCATGCGATCGACGATACAATGTTCGCGAAATCGCATTATAGTAGAATTTGGGGGCTTTCCTCCGAATGGCGGCCGCCTCCTTGGTGTCTTCGGGCAGAATGCCGTATAAGACAAAATCAATGTAGGGGAATCGCCAGTCTTTAAGCCCTGAAGCGGTCGACACTTCAAGTGTTTCTTTACCGCGACGATCTCCCGCTGACCCTGGGTAGTCTCCGAGGGGAATTTTTGGACAGTATAGGTCGTGGCTATAGACGAATACTTTCCCCATTGCTCCAGCTGGAAGAGCTAAGGAAGCAGCGAGGGATGCGAGTGCATCCGCATGTGCATTTTGCCTGCGCGGTAGATGGTCGATGTAGAAGTTTGAAAACCTTTCGCCATGTGAATTGTCGCGTTGTAGTAGGGTACTAGATCTTCATGTCTGGCCTCGTACTCTCCGCGAACTTGGCTGACGATGAGTTTAGAGTCACCGTAAGCCTCGAGATTTTTAACGCCAATCTCATCGGCGAATTGCATCCCAATCAAAAGAGCGTTGTATTCCGCCACATTGTTGGAACAAGGCTCCGTTAGCGAGACAGCTCGGGGGATCACATAATTTTGTGGGGAGACAAGTACTACTCCTACCCCCGCCACTACGTGTCCCTTTGGGCTTGTCCTTGATGCACCGTCGAAGAAAAGTTGCCATACTTGACTTTCGAACAACGTCTGAGTCAGGCAGACTTCGGCGGCCTCGTCTGGGAGATCCTCATAGAGTTTGGCTGCCCTCGGATCTGGGTGTTCAGCTAAGAAGTCCGCCACCGCTTGCCCCTTAATAGCCTTTTGTGGCAGAAAATGCATCTCATATTGTGATAGTAATATGGCCATTTTGCCAGCCGGCCATTTAGTGAAGAAGGCTTTGTCATAAGTAACCTCAGAGGGTTGACTTTTGATATGACATTTATAGTCTGGCCTATCAGATAGTGTCGCATTTTCTGAATGGCGAACACTAATGCCAAACATTCCTTCTCGATCGGGTTGTACCGATGTTCGGCTCCGATCATTGTTCTACTCAGATAGTAGATTGCCTGTTCTCGTCCTTGTTCATCATTCTGAGCTAGTAGAGCTCCCAGGGAATGATCCATTGCTCGGACGTACACCAGGAAAGGCTTTCCGGACACCGGAGCTGCAAGAACTGGTGGTTGGGTGAGGTAGTGTTTGATCTCCTCAAATGCTTTTTGACAAGCGTCGTCCCAAATGAATGAAACACCCTTTTTCATCAGTTTGGCGAAGGGTTGGCATCTCCCGGAAAGGTTTGATATGAACCTGCGGATGTACGCCAATCGTCCTTGTAATCCCCTGAGCTCCTTGAGGCTTCTGGGGGGTTGCATCTCTTGGATAGCGCGGACTTTCTCTGGATCCAAATAGATTCCTGTGGAAGTCACAGCAAATCCTAGGAATTTGCCACTGGCTACCCCCAGGAAGGATTTGGTGGGGTTCATCTTCAATTGATGAGCCCGCATGATGTCGAAGACCACCTTCAGGTCTGCTATGTGATCACCTTTAGTGCGACTCTTCACCGCGATGTCATCGACATAGCATTCCACCGTTTTCCGCATTTCCTGATGGAAAATAGCGTTCATGGCCCTTTGGTATGTTGCCCCTGCATTTTTCAGTCCGAAGGGCATGACGGTGTAACAATATACCCCTAGAGGAGTCCTGAAGGAGGTATGCTTTTCGTCATCGGGATACATCTTGATTTGATTGTATCCTGAGAACCCGTCCATAAAGGACATTCGCTCGAATCCACAAGTATTGTCAATCATGACATCTGTGATTGGCAATGGGAATTCGTCTTTGGGGCAGGCCTCGTTTAGATCACGGAAGTCGATGCAAATCCGGATCTTCCCATTCTTCTTGGCGACGGGGACGATGTTGGCTACCCAGTCGGGATGTTCTTCCCGGATGAAGCCAGAATCGATGAGCTTTCTGACTTCTGATTGAATGCCTCCATTATCTCTGGACGGAACCGTCGCTGCTGTTGTTTAACAGGCTTCATGTCCGATTGTGTTGAGGCGATGCATAGCCACTTGAGGATCAAGTCCAGGCATGTCCTCATAATTCCAGGCGAAGACATCTATATACTCTTGTACAAGAGATATTAGATCCTTCTTTCTGGAGGCGACAGGCCGTCACTTATGAAGATGGGCTTGGGGTTGGTCTCATCTCCTAGGTTGATCTGAACAACCTTGTCATCTGTGGGTGGCTCACGCTGTTCGAAGCGGATATCCCAAAGAGCATTCAAATGTTTGATCCAAGGATCTGTATCAGGTTGGATCATTTCTTCAACTTCATCTTCCAGATGGCCTGTTGAAACCATGTTTACTGAAAGCCCTTTGAAGATGTTGCGACACTGACATCTGACTCCCATGATGACGTGTCTGAAGAGCAATCGCTGCTCGACGATTCTTGAGAATCAGAGGCTGATGGGACCGGAGTTGATACATAGCCCAACCCCCTGCGCGTCCGATGATAATAATCGGGGGCCTTCCCTTTTGGCACAAAGGATCGAAGTAGCGTCCTCCTTCCTTTGCCGAAGTTCAACCCGGGCTTGTTGGTTATATCGTACCCCATTTGCTTCATCATTCTGAGTACTTTCGATTCATAATGGTCGAGCTGAGGGGATTCCTCCTCGCTTTCCGATTCTTCACGGGCATTGGTTCAGACGAGATTCGCCAAAAAGTATTGGTCTTTGGCCTTTTCGTCTTGCGGAACCAAGAATATAGATTCCTGCGCATCGCCATTATCCTGGTATGTCCCGAAAGATGATTTTACTGGTACATGCAATGATGTCAAAGCATCCATTGCCGACCAGATGTCATCGTCTACGTCGGTAGTAGTATCCGACGGTATTGAATCGGATGCACACGCAGAAAAATATTCAAAGTCTAGACTTTCATTAATATACCAACCGCCTGCATCGTCCGGTGGTATTATCAACATCGAGCTTATTAGTGCTCTTTACAAGTGGTTTTAACTCCCACAGACACTTTTCTTGCTCGGGCTCAGTGTCAGCCTCATTACCAGAGTCTGGCGCCTCCAGTTGCGGGGTTTCATCCACCGGATCCTGATATAAAAGGGAATCCGTGAAATAATTCTCGACTCCCTTGAACGGATACCTTTCGGCAACCAACGTTTGCACCTTCCCACTCGCGTCAATGTATTTCATGACTTGGTGAAGAGTGGAGGGAACGATGGAGTTGCGGTGGATCCATGGTCGTCCTAGCAGCAGATTGTAGGAAGTGTCGGCATCGATGACGTAACACGTCACCTCCGACTTGAGGTTCCCAATCTGGCACTTGAGCTTGATCTTCCCCATCGGACGGGTGCCGTTGGCATTGAACCCGTAGATGGTCGTCTGTGTAGGGCTCAGACGGTGGGTAGGGATGCCGAGGTGTTGCATGACTCGGCGGGGCATAATGCTCAATGCGGACCCTGGATCTACCTGAATGCGGTTCACCTCAGATGATCCGATGTAAACCTGTGAAGTACAGGGGTCGATCATGTTTCCTTTCACCTGCATATCATCTGCCGTGAAGGTGATGCAGGGGGCATTCTGGGAAGTGTGGAGGCAATCCTCTACATCTTCCTCCTTCGGCACCTGGGTCACGAAGGCCTCAGCATTCGCCAGAGCTTCTTGCAGAGCCTCTCTGGTTGACTTTGATAGCCTCAGGAGTTCATACAAGGTGATGCGTGCCGGGATGTTGGCTAGTTGAGCCAAGACAATCGAAGTGGTAAGGTGTCGAGGATCCTTCCGCTGCACCTTTTGAAAGAACCCGAGAAAACCGGGTTTCTTTCTGTTTCTCCACAGGTGGTTTTGCGGAGGGCTTGGCTGGTTCTATGGCTGGTTGCGGAGAAGCCGCTGCCGTCTCGCCGTACTGCTTCAAGTATGCCTGTCCTGAACGGGTCCCCGCCATCGGTTGGCTGGGCTCTGCGGCCAGGACTATTGTTTCCTCTTCTGAATCAGTCAGCGAGGGAACATCATCCTCTGCTTCTCGGGAGGAAGCACATACCACATGGCAGGACGAAGCTTTTGCCTTGCCTTTGGACTTCCTGTTGGTTACAGTAGTCCATTGTTGTTCATCGACGAGGTCAGGGTGGACCCACATGGTTTCCCCTGAGGTGTACGGACGGCTACCAAGCCCTTCTCCTGCTGCTGGTGAGGGTCTGTGTTGACACTCTTAATTCTCCCCTTGGAATAGGAGTTACCCCCACAGGCGTTGGAGGTTGTCTCCCGAACTGGAGAACCGACGTTACATTGGCCGTGACCTTCTTCTGCTCTGATCGGAGCTTGAGCACCTCCGCGTCAATCAAAGCCTGAAGGATATCTTGAAGACGTAGCAGCTTTTGGTAGGATGTCCCAACATCCTGTGGTACATGCAGTAGTTGGGATTGTCGGTCTTGCCGACTTCCTCCGGGCGTCTAATTTCAGGGAGCTTCAGTCGATTGCTCTGTTGAGTAGCTTGAAGAGCGAATCGACGTGTTCCTCCTTGAAGGAATACTGCTTGTTGGGGCGTGGCTGGCTTGAAGAGCCACTTGCCCTGCCTGTTTGAGGTTTGGTGGGAGATTTGGTCTCCGTCGCCAAATTATCCTTCCGCTTCGTCTGGAGGGAGGTGTCTGGTGCCGGTGCACGCCTTGTCGACCTTTCCGGCCGCAGCTTGCCTTCCTCTGCCTTGACACGGGCAACAATCTCCTCAGCCTGTTCACCCTGTTGGACTAACTGCTTCCAGGTGCGGCTTTCAGCAACTCCTATTTGAGCAAGGAGTGAGGTTTGGGAGGTTGTGGCGGCATGTTTCCACCAGGGTGGCCTGGGTCATACCGCTTAGGCACCAGAGTGCCATGTTCCGAAATCTTTCCACGAAGAGATTTGACGGACTCCCCTCTCCGCTGTTTGGTAGCTAAAAGGGTGGGCATTGTGACTTCGGAGTCATCTTCGAAGAAGCGTGTCAAGAACAGCTTCTCTAGATCCCCCAGTTCTTGATAGAACCCTCCGGGAGCTTCATAAGCCACTCAAAAGCCAACCCTTTCAGGGTGCCGATGAACAGTCGCGCCAGGATGGCGTCATTATCTACTACATTCCCGGTCTGGGATTTGAAGTAGTAGATGTGCTGGTTGGGTGACCCCTTCCCGTCGAATGCTTGGAGGGTTGGAGCCTTGAACTTAGGAGGGTATGGAACTAAGTCCCACTCAGCCGGATAGGGCCGGACCACTCCAGCTTCTTGGAGGTCCTTGCGATTGGCAAGGGCCTCGAGGCGTCGTTCCAATTGACTCATCCTCTTAGCATGAGTCTTCTCCTGGTCTTGGTCGCTTCTTGCCTGTGCCGTGGGCTTGGACACATCCGAGGTAGATCGTCGTGTCTCGTCAGAAGGTTCGGAGGGTGGGCTTCCTCCCTTTCTCCCTTTCCCCTTCGCCGTCTAGGAGGAGATCTCGCTCTTTCTTCAAGCAATTTCTCAAGCATATGCTTGAGGGAGTCAATGGATCTCTGTTGAGAGGCGATTATATCCATCTGGTGCTTCTGCTCTGTTCTAAACGCCTGGCCGTCTCCTCAGGAGTGTCTGCCATGTAGGCGGAAGCCTCCTCTCGATGGAAGAGTTTGAAGCCTGCGACTCCACTATAGCGGAGTAAGAATCACCCATTCTAATGCCGCGGGCTAAGGCATTATAGTCAATTGGGGGAATGGCCCCTGTCCGGGTGCGAGTGTGTTGATACACCCCCTCCGGCTCAGAGTCAGATTCCTCTGAGTTGACCATTGGTTGTTTTTCCCTTGCTTCTGCTAGTCATGTTTGCAGTAAGCTCCGGGTATTCAACATCTGAGAAGGTTCTCCTCCTGTGGGAGCGTCTTCTTTTAGCTGACGGGGGAATGAGGGTCAGCTGTCTGATTAAGGACTGCTGGTGCACGCCTGATCCATAATGGCATCCAGAGAGCATATGGATGAGTTGTTGACAGCAGCATGACGAAGTGGCTTGATTGGCACTTCTTTTCCTTGTCAAATAATCCCTCAAATCCGTGGGAGGGGGATTAAAGAGACTGGTCTCGCAACGTCGAAGACGGGAGACAGTCATGTGCTGTTCAGCCTGGACGCAGACTTCAGGACGCGGCTCTCATAACGCGGCTGTATGACGCGCGCGCGCGAGTCTCGCGTTGCTGCCTGATGCGTTTAGGCAGAGTTGCTTGAGAGAGAGTGGGCTGCTGGGCCCCATGCCTACGAGTGCGTACTTCCCGCGTTTGAAAAGACGCGGAGGTTTCACCCTGGCGTTTGATGAGTTGGTCCTCAGAGGACTCAACTTGAGGAGTCTCGCGTTTGGGTCGCCAAACGCGGATCTCACGCACTGGACGAGGTGCGGGCAAGGCATCAGATTGTATGCCGCGTCCACCCCAGTCAGACAACCAATGGTTCCGACTTGGAGTTGACGCACGCGTCTCCTCTGTCTACGCTCAGCATTCCGGTTGCGTCGTGGAGGAGGGGAGAAACCAACAACCTCTTGGTTTACAGAACCAAGAGTGTTCACCACGCGGGTCTCCTGGGAGACGTTGACGCGGGTATTCTGCGCGACGCGGTTGATCGCAGCAGCAGTGGTGCCTGGAACCACGCGGGCCTTCTGGGAGGCGTTGGCGTGTGTGTTCTGTGCGACGTGGTTGATCGCAACAGCAGTGCCTGAGGTCACGCGGGCCTTCTGGGAGGCGTTGGCGCGTGAACTTGTCTTGGCACAGTGCATCGGCACCCGGCAGAGCCTCAGATTGGGCTTTGGGTAGCTTTTCAGTTGAGACCCTGCGGTAGACGTGGGTCTTTTGGGCTCTTGAGCCAGAAAGAGAGGAACTCTTCATACTTCGCCTGGTCGAACTCGACAACGAGTGTTTCGACCATCTTCCCCTTACGGAGAACATCATCCTGCGCCACGACCTGTTCGTCAGTGACGAAAGTAGTCCCCAGCGGAGTCGCCATCTCTTGTATGACGCGGAAAAGGGGGGGCTGGTGTAACGTTTCCTTGAATCAGATGAAAAATTACAGCCGGCTTAATCTTCCGGTTACAAGGGAGGGGAATATTGAATCTTGAATTCCCCCTTTGTTTAGTGCTGGGTTCTTCGGTGGCGATGGAGAGTGAATCTTGTTCTCCGTTGACCGGATGACTGTTTGGACCGTCGGGATCTTCTCTTTCGGTCGGTAGAGGGAGTAACTCAGCTCCGTCTACCAAAACTCTCAAAGAGAAGGTAGGCGAAGAGCGGCTAGTACTCAGTAAGCTCGCTGAAGGGTTTTCTCTCTCTCTGTCGATGATCTCTCCTTTTTTTTCTCGGAATCTCTCTTTTGCCCGATAATCGTCCTCGTCGTCAATAGTGACGGGACTATTTATAGGGTTTTTTAGGGGGTGATCGTGCCCCCTAAAAGTGCTCCACGATGAGGGCCAACTTCCCCGCTACATGGGCGGTGGATGGCGCCATAATCGGGGGTGTTACAACCAAGGTGGGGGCACCTTGTTGCTGAGACGCGGGCTTTGAGCCAACGCGCCTTGATGCTGAGACGCGGGCTTCGGGCCGACGCGCCTTGATGCTGAGACGCGGGCTTCGGGCCGACGCGCCTTGATGCTGAGACGCGGGCGTTGAGCCAACGCGCTTTGATGCTGAGACGCGGGCGTTGAGCCAACGCGCCTTGATGCTGAGACGCGGCTATCTCTCGCGTCTTGATTGTCACATTTAGCCTTGCGCCTGGATCT
>JAVJIF010020621.1:0-48042 GCA_038442645.1 Agave tequilana
TGTTGATGGTTGCGAACAATGTCGCCTGGGGGCGTGTTCGAGAGGCTGGCAACGGGGATGAATCTTTTCGGTTGAGGATCATGAGATTGTTCATGGGGCCTCAGATGTCTAGTGTTTGGCGAGGAGTGCGCATTTGTTATTGTTAAGTCATGGTGGCTTCCATTTTGGTGGCAATCATTGCTCGATCTTCGAGTTCAGGATAGATCCTCCAATGTTGAAACTCGTAGTAGAGTTTCACTTTCCGTTTGCTGCCAATCCAACTGTAATCTGGATTCATTGTTTTCTTCTAAAATTTTAAGTTGCATGCAGTGTTAGGACTTACTCATTCATTATAGAGGATCATTAGTACACGAGCTATGCCCTAGGTAAGTGTTGCGCGTGAGGCAACAACCAGCGAGGACCCAATAGATGCAGCAAAGAAGTACCCAAGAAAACAAGAATAAGAAACAAGAAACAAGAGAGAAAGCAAACACAATATTTTAACGAGGTTCGACAATTTGCCTACGTCCTCGGGGCAAGGGGAGAGTTTTATTGATCAACAACCAATACATTTGTACCTTGCATACAATTCAAGAGGGTGCATACAATTCAAGAGGGCTCTGCCCCTTTATTTATAGCCATAGAAGACTCAGAAATTTAGGAACCCTAATTGGATTCGTCTCCAATTCAGAAATAAGTCCGAATCTTAAAGGAGAGACAGATCCGCGTCAAGATACGCCTGTCGGTCGACCGGGCGGTCGACCGACCCAAGCACCCGTCGATCGGTCGGGTCGACGGTGTTCAACCGAGAGTTTCATCATGTCAGCCGGTCGACTGAGCGGTCGAGACCGTTCTCCTGCTACGGTCAACCGAAGCGGCTCGACCGAGCTATCCTGTGCACGTTTATGCACACCGGTCGACCGGGCGGTCGATCGGCCCCTGCTTTGTGCAGGTTGACCGGCCCTGCTGCTGGTCTGATATAAACTGTCTTCGTTCTCGCGCCGTTCTCGCTCCTTTTGGCTTCCGATCTCCTCCATACAATTCCTCTCTCTCTCTCTCTCTACAATTCTCCACCTCGGTGAAGATTTCTCAAATCTGAGCCGAACTCATCACAGTGCCTATCGACTCGAAAGTGATTGCACCAGTGTAGCTGCCTATGTACGTTGCCCAAAGAATCAAGCCATCCGTACTTCATCTAAACGAGCTCCAACGAGCTCACAACTGGAAGGTTATGGAGCAACTCTTTACAATGTGTAACTTCACTCTGACATCACCTCAGTAAGCATCCAACTCAGTAAGCATATCTGCGGGATTCTCTTTTGTGTGAATTTTTAGTAACTCAATATCACCTTCATCAAGAATCTCCTAAATAAAGTGGAACCTGACGTCTATGTGCCTCGTCCTTACATGATACACCTGGTTCTTCACCAAATAGATAGCGCTGATGCTATCACAATTGATCTTCAACAGATCCTGTTCAATTCCTAAGTCACGAGACAACACTCTTGAACCATATGCCCTCCTTCATGGCCTCTGTCATGCCATGTACTCGGCCTCTGTGGTAGACAATGCAACGGTAGACTGTAAAATAGAGCGCCAACTCACCGGTTCTTGAGACAGTGTAAACACATACCCATTGTAAACTGGCGTTTGTCAAAATCTCCTGCATAATCGGAGTCAACATATCCGATACACTCCTGCTTACCTGTGAAATCCTTCTCGAAATACCAATTCAACATCTATGGTACCCATAATGTACCATAGAACCCACTTACTGCCTCCCAATGACCCTTTCCAAGATCATGCATGCACCTGCTATTTATTGAGACAGCTTGTGACAAGTCTGATCTTGTACGTACTATTGCATACATCAAACTACTAACTACGCTGGCATACGGCACGCGAGTCATGTACTCACGTTCTTCAACAGTAGTTGGAGGCATAGTGGCTTTTAACTTGAAATGAGGAGTCAGTGGTGTACTTACAGATTTCGTATCACCATTGATGTTGAACTTCTGAAGTATCTTTTGCAAATACCCCTTTGTGTCAAATCACCTTGCCACTCCTTCGGTCTCGCTCAATCTCCATGCCTAGCGCTTCATCTCGAACTCGGAAGACAAGTCTTTCTTCAATTTGTCAACTGCAGATATGCTTTTAGAAGCGATAACATATTATCTACATATAAGAGTAGATAAATGTATTCTTTTCCAGTAGCTTGTTGTAATACACACATGGATCATAATGGTTGCGTGTGTACCCTTTTCCTCTAATGAAGCTGTCGAAACGCTTGTACACTGTTTAGGAGATTGTTTCAATCAATACAGTGATTTTTTCAGCTTTCATATCATATTCTCCTTGCCTGCTGTTTGAACCCCATTGGCTGAGTTATGTAGATCTCCTCATCAAGATCGTCATGAAAGGCTGTCTTCACATCGAGCTGGTCATGGTCCAACTCATATCGTGCTACCAGCGTCAGCAAAATTTGAATTGATGAGTGCTTTACAACAGAGGAGAATACCTCGTTGTAATCAATACCATCCCATTATGTGTAGCCTTTCGCCACCAACTTGGCTTTATATAGCGAACAGTATCATCCTTGAGAGATCCTTATTTCTTTGCATATATCCACTTACAGCCAATTGCCTTCTTTTCTTTGGGCAACTCTGTCAGTTCCCAAGTGACATTCGTGTATAGAGAACTCATCTCTTCTTTCATGGCATCCTCCCACATCTTTGACTCTGAACTGATTTCAGCTTCCCTATATGTAGACGAGAGCACCTCTTCGATGACAGGGAGAGCATAGGCCACAATCATATCTGTAGTGAGCCTATTTGGTTTGCGAATTTCTTTTGGGTCTTCCAGCTTTAATGGATTCATAGACATCACCCATAACGTGTGCTTGATCCTCATCGTCATCAGCATCCTGCTCACTACTTGATCACTACCCTGTGTCACTTTGGGTATGATTTCCAAAGATACTGACCTTTCTAGAGAGGTGAAGTAGCATCACTCTCCACCTGCTGCGATACCTCTTTGGACCTTTCAATCTCCACTGTGAGAGATTATAGACTTCAACATTGAAACCTCATCGAATGTGACATCTCTGCTTAGAACATTTTCCTGTCCTTAGGATCCCAGATCTTGTAGCCTTTTATTCCTCTCTTGAATCCTACTAACACTCTTTCTTCGCTCTTGGGTCTAACTTGTCTTCTTTAATATGATATAGGCTGGACAACTAAATACCCTAAGCGAATTATAGTCCTGAGCAACTTTTCGCAGACCAACCCTCTAGAGGAGTTTTACCTCCAATCGCAGACGAAGTCAACCTATTGACGAGATAGCAAGCATATGCCAAAGCCTCAGCCCAAAAGTTTTTTGGTAATCCGGCATTGGATAACATACAACGAACCTTCTTTAGAAAAGTTCTATTCATCTTTCTGCTACCCTCCGTTTTATTATATTGTTTCCTTACTGTAAAGTGCTTGTCTATGCCCTCATTACGATATAGCTTTAGGAAAGGATCAAATATATACTCACCTCCGTTATCTGACCGAAGGACCTTGATCTTCCTTCCCGTGCTTTTCTCCAAATTCATCTTCACTCCACAAATAATTCTAGGATTTTCCCTTTGTGCTTCATGGTATATACCCAACATCGCTAGAATAGTCATCAATAAAGTCATAAAGTAGTGGTTACCTCCAATAGATGCAGTCTTGGTAGGTCCCTAAACGTCGGTGTGAACATAATCCAGAATCCCCTCGGTGCAGTGAGTCGCTATGCCAAATTTCACCTTGGTCTTCTTTCTGATGACACAATGTTCACAGAAATCCTGTTTGCAGGTTCTGGTACCTTTCAATAGTTCTTGCTTTGCAAGAGCTTGCAAAGATTTTTTACTTGTTTGTCTGAGCCTCATATTTCATAGCCTGGTTGAGTCATTATCTGAATCAGTAAAGGTCGCAACCTGTCCTGTAACAGTACTACCCTCAAGTAGTAGAGATTATTCCGGCGGGTGCCCTTCAGAAGCACCATTGAGTCTTTGGTCATCTTGAGAATTCCATCCTTTATTGATACCTCAAGGCCCAATGTTTCCAAAGCACCAATAGAGATAAGATTTTTCTTAAGTTGAGGTGCATACCTCACTTCTTTCAATTCTCGTATCATCCCATCGAACATCTTGATCTGCATTGTTCTTATACCTTTCATGTTACATGGCGATCATCACCCATGATAACTGAACATCCGTCTAGCTTCTCGAAACTAGAAAATCAATCCATGTTCGGACACACATGGTAGATAGCTCCAGTATCTAATATCCACTCAGCATCTCCTGAGTAACCAACGATAGGAGTAGTAACAGAGAAAGAGAATACCGATAAGTCCGAGTCTGATCCACCTGCCTGTGAAGTACTGGTGTGAGTACTGACCACTCGTGCGAGGTTTGCCTCAGTTTTTGACTCATTCTTACCTTTGGCATTTGGACAATCAACTTTTCAATGCCTTAATTCTTTGTAGAAGGCGCACTGGTTCTTCTTGAGATCTCTGAAATCTGACTTAGACTTCGATCTCCCACGATCACTTTTGCCCTTCCTATATGAACTTCTGCCTCTTACCGCCAACGCCTTTGCTGATGTACTCCCATGAGAAGATAATCTATCTTGCCTCCTTACTTTGTAGTTTACAAGAGCAGCCGATACTTCATTATAGTTAAGTTTTTGTCTACCATTGATCAAGGTAAGAGTAAAGGTCTAATACTCTTCGTCCGGAAGAGAATTCAAAAGAATTACTGCCTTATTCTCTTTATCAATCTTGACATCCACATTAACTAGTTCTGTAAGAAGCTTGGTGTAGTTGTTTATGTGTTCATCAATAGAGAGTCCTCTCTTCATCTGGAAGCAATAAAACCTCCTCTTCAATTGCAGCCGCGACTCAATGCTCTTCGTCAGATACTTCTTCTCTAGGATCTCTCACAACTACCTAGTAGATGTTTCATGTAACACATGATACTTGATATCTTGTGTCAAACAAGACCTGATCAAACCACACGCTGTTTGGTTCATCTTGTCCCAATTTTCTTTAGAAGTAGAATCACGCTTTTTCTCCAATCGTAGAGTGTCCTCGAGATTTGATGTCGTCAGTGCATCCATCACCTCACACTTTCACATGCCGAAGTTGTTCTTGCCATCAAACTTCACCACATCAATCTTCAAAGGATGTGGGTTCATGAATTTCACTGTAGATGTACTATCTTCGGCCATCTTCTCAATGGTTCCCTCAAAGCAATGCGAAAGCAAATGGGGTTAGATTAAATAAACTAGATAAAGATAGGATCTTTACCTTAAGATGAAACCCTAAAAAAGTTTCTGAAATGATCTATTCCACCGTATCTGATTCTTTGAGCAATGCAAATGCTATTTTGAGATCGACATATGATCCCACAAATAGTCCCAACGCTGCTCCGAGATCGAGACACGATCTCCGCCAAATAGCAACCAATGCTCTTGGAATCAACACACGATCCCACGACGAACCTGGGATGCGCTGATACCACTTATTGCACGCGAGGCAACAACCAGCAAGGAACCTAATATATGCAGCAAAGAAGTACCCAAGAATAAAAAGAAAAAGAAACAAGAGAGAAAGTAAACACAATATTTAATGAGGTTCAGCAATTTGTCTACGTCCTTGGGTCAAGGGAGAGAGAGTTTTTATTGATTCAACAAGCAATACAATTTGTACTTTGCATACAATTCAAGTGGTCTCTGTCCCTTTATTTATAGCTAAAGAGACCAAGGTATTTAGGAAACCCCAATAGGATTCGTCTCCAATTCAGAAATAAAGTCCGAATCCTGAAAGGAGAGACAGATCCGCACCTAGATCGCCTGTCGGTCGACCGGGCAATCGATACAAGCACACGGTTGACCAGTCGGTCGACCGTGTTCAACCGAGAGTTTCATCATGTTAGTCGGTCGACCAAACGGTCGACCGTTCTCCTACTACGGTTGACCGCGGTCGACCGAGCTATCCTGTGCACGTTTGTGAACACCGGTCGACCGGGTGTCAACCGGCCCCTGCTTTGTGCACACCAGCCGACCCGCAGTTGACCGGCTTTGCTGCTGGTCTGATATAAACTCCGTCTCCGTTCTCGCATCGTTCTCGCTCCTTTGACTTCCGATCTCCTCCGTACAATTCTTCTCTCTCCCTACAGTAAGTTGATTGTAAAAGAAACAAATTCCATTGGCACAACTAAAGGGTATTCACCTCACTATTTCAAAGCTACTCTCTCTTGAAATGTCACCCTCTATATTGGGGCATCATCACAAAAGAACAGCCTGTTAGGTGGAGTTGCTCAAATCCTTATTTACTCAAAATCATCTCCATATCTAGTCGATGTGGTTGTCCGACCCAAATCCCAACACCTCTAAAATATAAATAGAATTTTGATGCATCTCAGAGATACCAACAGTATCCACTTGACTAATGCCCAGTGTTCTCATTTTTTTCTTTTTTGGAATTTAAGAAATCCAATAGGAATGCCGATATATAGCATATACAATATGTGACCTTATGCATAACATGATACACATAAAGGTTACAACTACAGATAATTACGGGATTTTCTCCATCTCTCCCATCCCTTCTTTGCTTAAGCTTGAAGCGCTTTAAGAAGAGGGTGTAAAAAAATTAAAGGTCTTCTGAAGATTATTTTCATCATTTGGCAACGACTGTCACCAATGTCAATGGCAAATCGAGTCAGAGTAGCAATTTAAAAGAAATTATTATAGAGGTATTCTTTTTAAAGATCACCAAAATTAAAATTAATTACAGTTAGGTGTGTAATTTACTTATGAATTAATGATAACAATAATTAGGATTTATAGAGTTTTAAGAATTTAATTATTGTTTAGGGAGAAATAATCAACCATGAGAATTTTAAGATTTAATTATAGAAATGATCAATAATTGTTGTTTTTGAAATAATAGAACTTTAAGAATTTTCTTCTTCTTTTAACTCATAACTGATACCATCCTCTACAACCTCCTTAAACAACCATTTGACAATACTTTTTCAAGCTCATCTAGTTAAAATTTTCCCTTTATGGTTCAGTTTTCTCCTCCTTTGCTCATTGTTCTCATCTCTTTTCTCATTTCTCACTCACCGCGTTCTTTTATTCTTTAAGTATATTTAAAAACTATAGGTTCGATCAAATCATTCAAGATTACTAAATATATTCCTCATTTATTTTATGTTGAAACCATTTAAACAATCAGAGGTGCTCAATTGGTTTATTGGAAAAGTATAAAGAGGACTACTAGATGTTGATAACTCCAACGCACCTTGCTATCAGTATAATGTTGCAACCCTCACTAGTATGAAAACTTAGGGCATGTTTGCTCGCGTGACAACCCCGTGTGGAAACATTGTTTACCCTGACAAATCAACTCCAACTCAGTAGTTTCTGAATTATTGTTTGGTTAGACTTTTTTAGAAACGAGTAATAATTACGCGGGCCATGTTTCGTTGAGTTGACTTATCTTCCGATTTCATCGCGTGCTGACTTGAAACCTCCTAGATTTATGACACATGCGGGCGCCGCATGTTCGTTTACGTATGAAACCTCTGTGATTTGAAACCAACCTAACCCCCCCCCCCCCCCGATTTCTTGATTTCGTATTTCGATCCAAACTGTTGGGACCGGCAGGAGGTCTTTGTGCAAACACCAGCGTATGCCACATAACAAACATGAACACAATAAGAAAAAATAAATGAGAAAAAAGAGAGAAACACAGATTTTCGGCAATTGCCTACGTCCTCGGAGCAGAAGGGGAGAAAGATCTTATTAATAATTCAATTCAGGTTACAATCAATGAGGACAATACCCCTATTTATATAACCAGAGAATCTACGAAGAAAAGGAAAACAAAAGATCTGAATTCGGATAAAAAACAAATCCAGAATCCAAATAAGAAACACCCTAGAAAAGTCATGCGGTCGACCGGGCAGTCAGCTGCTAGTTGTGCAGGCTCAAATTCTGTGCTCTGGCCGGTCGATCGGGTTGTCGACTGCTAGCTGTGTAGAGTCAAAATCATTGTTCTGAACGGTCAACCGGGCAGTAAACGCTCCCAACTGTCAGTGCTGCCCCTACCGGGCGGTTGACTGATTGGTCGACCAACTCCATCCAT
Organism: Agave tequilana; assembly: GCA_038442645.1. Taxonomy (NCBI): domain Eukaryota; kingdom Viridiplantae; phylum Streptophyta; class Magnoliopsida; order Asparagales; family Asparagaceae; genus Agave; species Agave tequilana. Next base: position 8,161 of record JAVJIF010020621.1, read on the forward strand.
CATTTCTTCTGTGCACTTCTGTGCATGGCCGGTCGATTGACCCTCTGTTTTAAAATGCTTTGGTCTTCTACAAGTCTTGGGCACGCCATTGAACTCCAAACTCTGAGCTATCTTCTCCAATGAGTTAAAAAAGCTCTACTAACAAGATTTTAAACTCTCTCCCCACAATTTTTCACTTCGGTGAAGATTTCTGAAATATGAGCAGAATACAATGACTCGCCATGTCGACTCAACCGGGCTGCACCAATGTGATTGCCTATGTACCCTCTGCTCGAAGGATCCAGCCATCTATAATTTATCCAAACGAGCTTCACCGACTCAAGTAATTGGAAGGATGTGCAGCAACTTCTTACAATGCGTGAACTTTACTCTCATAACAATATTGATAAGCATATCAGCGGGATTCTCCTTCGTGTGAATCTTCTTTATCTTGATGTCACCCTTATCAAGAATCTTTCGAACAAAGTGAAAATTGACGTCAAAGAGCTTCATCCTTGCATGATAGACCTAGTTCTTTGCCAAATAGATAGCACTCATGTTATCATAATTGATCTTCAATAGATCCTGATCAATGCCTAAGTCGTCAAGTAGCCTTTGAAACCAAATTACCTCCTTCATAACCTCCGTCATGGCCATATACTCGGCCTCCATAGAATACAAAGTGACAGTCGACTGTACAATAGAGTGCCAACTCACTGGTGCTTGAGACAATGTGAACACAAACCCCGTCATAGACCGGCGCTTGTCAAAGTCTCCCGCGTAATCAAATTCAACATATCCGATACACTCTTGCTTACCCGTAGTATCCTTCTCGGACATCAAACCAACATATATGGTACCTTGATGTACCGTAGAATCCACTTTACTACCTCCTAATGACCCCTATTGGGATCGTGCATTTATCACTAACCATTGAGACAACTTGTGACAAATCGAGCCTCGTACACACCATTGCATACATCAAACTACCAACTGCGCTAGCATAACGGATGTGAGACATATACTCACGCTCTTGAATAGTAGTAGAAGACATAGTAGGTTTTAACTTAAAATGAGGGGACAACAGTGTACTTACAGATTTTGTATCGCCATTGATATTGAACTTCTGAATTACCTTTTTCAAATGCCCCTTTTGTGTCAAGTAAACCTTACCACTTTTTCGGTCCTGCTCAATCTCCATCCTAAACACATTTTTTGCTTCATTAAAATCCTTCATCCCAAATTCGAAAGACCACTATTTCTTCAATTTATTAAATGGCAGATCTACTCTTAGAAGTAATGAGCATACCTTCTACATATAACAGTAGATAAATATACTCTCCACCTGATAACTTGTTGTAGTAAACACATGGGTTATAATGGCTTCTTGTGTACCTCTTGACTCTTATGAAGCTGTCGAAACATTTGTACCACTGCCTTGGCGATTATTTTAGCCTATAAAGCAATTTTCTCAACTTGCGCACCATATTCTTTTTTTCCTGCTGTCTTTGAATCATGTAACCTGAGACATAAAGATCTCCTCATCAAGCTCATCACAAAGAAAGGTGATCTTCACATCGAGCTGATCAAGCTCCAATCCATAATATGCTACCAGTACCAACAATATCCGAATCAATGAGTGCTTTAAAACAGGTGAGAATACCTTATTGTGGTTGTGGTGGGTAATTCCATGAGGAAAACCACACACCAATTTACAAAGAATTAAAGAATAAATTGCAGAGATCAAACTAGAGAACACGCAGAGATTTACGTGAAAACCTGAAAGAAAAAAAATCATGGAGAGAGAGTTTCACTATAATTTGAGGAAGCTTATAATGGTGGCCACCTGATCTCTACCTCTAGGATTTTTGGGGTAATTGATTGTCCCTATCTTGTAGGAGGGGGTTCTCTTTATACAGGTCGCTATCTTTCGATAACGTTATATGATTTTCATCTAATTGAATATCTTATCCTAACTTAACTGTTTATCATGGAGGTGGTTTGGAGCCGAACATCTTGATTTGAATTGGTAGAACTCACATTCATCTTTATCCAAAGATCATCATCTAGCTATTTATATGATCAATCCATTTCAGAGCTGTAACTATTAGGTTCAAATATGAATTTGGCTTGGATATACAGGTTCTTGCAACCGATTCTATTTCTAACCTTCAACTGTTTGAACTGTATGAAGTTTGAGTAGGACTAGAATCCTGCATCAAAGGTTCTAGAAAGGGCTACGTGTTACACATCTACCCAGGGATTATATGGTCATGTATCGTGATCTCGTAGGGTCGAAAACTGACCACTACAGTAGTCAATGCCTTCTCGTTGCGCAAAAGCTTTAGCTACTAATCTGACCTGTAGCGTACAATATCACCATCTAGAGATCCTTATTTCTTCACGAATACCCACTTACAACTAATAGCCTTCTTTCCCTTGGGTAATTCTGTCAATTCTTAAGTGTCGTTCTTGTGAAGAGAATTCATTTCTTCCATCATGACATTCTCACACATCTTGGACCCCGAGCTGATTTCAGCTTCCATATATATAGACGAGATTACCTCCTCAACAATCAAAAGAGCATAGGCCATACTCATATTTGTAGTGAGCCAATTGGTCTTACGTGAATTTCTTTAGGCTCTTTCAATTGCAATAAAATCTTGGACATCACTCATAACCTATCGTTGATCCTCATCATCATCAGCATCCTCATCGGCCACATGATCACCACCCAATGTCACCTCAGGTGTGATCTCAAAATATTGAGCTCTCTAGAAATGGTGGATTAGTGATTGCATATCAATTCTGCTTTGTTATTGATCGAGCCAAACCTGCATAGAAAAATAAAGAATTTTAAGAATAGTGCTAGGTCCTCAATTATACCGTGTAGCCTAGGGCTAATGGGTCGTGATCCACAGGGAGGGACAACGATGAAATCATTGTGTAAGTTTCTCTCTTTTAATTTATCGAAACTAATTAATATTTATCTTCTCAGTTTTATAAAAAGAACGTAAAATTATTATGTTAAGTTAAGAAAGAGATGGTAGAAGAGATTGTGGTGGTGTTGTTATTTTAAGTACAAAAGAAAAGAAAAAAAACAAATAAAAGTATAGGTAAAAAAATTTAGAAATAAAAAAAACACTTACCTCTACTGGTTGAATCATAATAAAAATTACCTTGAAGTAAAGCAAAATAATAGAGAAGAATAAAAAAAGCATGGCTTTGGCGAGATCGAGCACAATGAGGAAAAGTGGGAAACCTCCATTGATTATCACCTTTAATTTCAGTTTCTTGAGAAAGGATCACATAGTGTCACTCTATAATAACTCTTTCTCTCTTTTAATCATGCAACTCTCTCTAACCTAAGATAAAAAGAAAAATAAAAGAAAAATAAAAATTACATTGAAGAAGAAAAGAAAAATCTAAAGGCAAGCTCTCTCTGAAGTGGTATGCTCTCTGCCTTCGAGGTATGAGGATATTTATAGGAGAAAATCAGAGAGATAAAAGCGTATAAAGATAGGAGGAGCTAGATATTTCTGAATTTGAATTCTTCCTTATTTCCAAACTTGATTTGATTTATTCAGAAATTCAATTCTGATCGCAGCTTGTTGGCATGTTGATTGCTAAATATCAGTTATCAAATGATAGAATTGGAAATCATGATCAACAGAAGAATTATAACCCTTTAAGTCTTCTTTTTAAATCATCTTAAATCATCAGATTTGATTTCAGTAGCGAAAGTTATGATTAAAATACTAAACTGTATTCAGCCTAAATCCGAATCTAAATTGCTTCATCTCATCCGTTGATCTTCTCTCAATCCATTTTCCTCTTAGATTTTCAATTTGTCTTCTAGAATTGATAAGATATTCATTTATCTTCAGCAAAACGATAGGATTTTCAAATAATCTATTTTTGTTTGAAATGAGATGATATTATCTTATCTGATATATTCAATTTTCAGATAAGATAGCTTCTATAACCTTTAGATTTGAATCAATCCCTTTTCTTTTGAACTTTTGAATTTGATTGGATAAATTTCATGATTTTCTTCTCCCTATCATACCCTGCTGAATTAAGACATTAAGACAAGTTATTTGCAATATTCATTACAGAATATATGTAGGAATGTTATAATATTTATGCAATATATGTGTCCAAATAGTTACCATCAAATTGTACATTTATCCTTGATTATTTTTATTTAATATTGCTATTTAACTTACTTTTTGATGATAGTGTGTAATTACTTAAATGAGAAGATAAGGATATAAGAAGCTTCTATTTTATCCCTAATCCTATCTAATTTGGGTTTCAATTTAAATCAATTTGAAATCAAGAGGAGGAAAGGATAAACCATCATCTTCATAATTCAAATTCAAAATCAGAAGATGCATTTCTAGAAGATGAATAAGATAAATCTAATCCTAATTAGAGACAAGGAGGGTAATTCAAATTAAATGAAGTTCAAAATTAATTCAGACTCGGATTCAGATTAAACATTTCTTGGATCATAACTTTCGCTACAGATATTCAAATCAGATGAATCAAAATGTTACAAAAAGAGGATTTAAAAGGCTACAATTGTTATGTTGATTATTCTATCCAATTAAGTCGTATAATGAGTCATATTCAGCAACCAACATGCTGACTTGCTGCAGATCAGTTTAGAATTGAATTCCCATATTGAATTAAGATTGAATTAAACCTCTTAATTTGTATCTTATTGTAATAGATGTTGGCCCAAGGTTACAATCAACCCATGTTTAGTGTATTTTGATGATTACAAAATATATTAGTTATTTGTACTAATATAAATTGTTGTTTAAGTGTGTTTCAGGTTTATATATTAAGGAGATGAATTCTTCCCTAAAGGAAGGTGTATTGGACTCAAGACAAGTCAAATTGGGCTCAAATTGCAATATTGAAGATCAAGAGAAGATAGCTCAAGTTGAAGTCTTGAAGACCATTGTAGTTTGTAAGTTTAGTTTTGTAAAGATAGAATATGTGAAATTTGGCTCTAGGATTTGCACACACATTTGTTTTGTATGTTTCTATGTTTTCAAAATATTTATTTCTAGGTTTATGCCTTAGTTTATACATACATGTACCCAAGCTTTACATCTTCAAAAACTTGCTTAAATACATGTATATAAACTATTTTCAGCATAAAACTTAGCTTCAGATTTTTAAAGATTTTATACAAAATTTTCTATCTTAAAATCTGCCCAGAAAAACAGTTTTCCAGGCAGACCGGTCGACCGGCCCAGTCGACCGGCTGCTGTGCCCAGACATGCACAGGCTGTGCATGTCTGTCGGTCGACCGGACCTACATACCGGTCGACCGAAATTAGATGTTTGCTCTCTGTATCTTTCCGGTCGACTGGGTCGGTCGACCGGTAGAAGGAAACTGTGTTTCCTTTCTTGAGATCGGTCGACTGGCAGTCGACCGGAGCCATAACGGCTCTTTTGCCAGCAGGGTCCCGGTCGACCGGCAGTCGACCGGTAGGCCTGCAACACCTCCAACGGCTCTTTCCTCTTTGGGCTGTTCTGAAAAACTGTTTTATTTTCTGTTTTAACAGACTTTTTAGAGGGTTGTTGGGGTGCTTTTGCAGGTGATATTAGCTGGAAAAATCTGAGTTTTTAACCTATTCTCTCCCTATAAATAGTGGGAAATAGGCCTTAGTTATTTACCAAGAAAAATACAAGTTTTCATTGTTTTTCAAGAGAAAGAGAAAAATAGTTTAAAGCTTTCATTTCCATTCTTTCAAATTGGTTTTTCAGTTGTTGTTTGATCTCTAATATCACTCTACAACTGAAGCTTTTCTCACCACACTTCATAGAGCCAAAAAAAAATTTCATATTCTTTCTATAGGTGAAGTTGTAAAAGAGTGAGAGTGTTTGTAAAAGAGTGTTGTGGTCTAGTTAAGATCACTATTTGTAATTCTTGTTCTTGTGGAGACAAGCTCCTCGGTGGAGTTTCTTTGTAAGGTGAAGCTACGGGCTTGAGGTCTTTGGAGGCCTAACTTGTACGGGATCCTAAGGGGATAGTGGAAACCCTTCACGGAGGTGAAGGCGGGGACTAGAGCTACGGGCTCGAACCTCGAAACAAATCACTTTGTTTGCGATTGCTTTTGTGTCATCTTGCCTAATTCTCTCTTGCTTTACTTGCTTTCAATCTATTGCTTGAGAACTAACATTTTATTTGTGCAATCCTTACTTGTTTACTTTTCTTGCTATATTACTTGTGTGCATTTCATCATCGCATTCCTGGAATTGTTCGATCACACCTCAATACAACACGGTTGCATTGCGCACCTCTAACCCATTTAAGGGGAATTGGGAGGAAGGAGTTCAGAACCTCGCAAGGGGTATTCGGCTCTTAGTCGTGTTTTGAGAGATCGTTGCATCACTCACTTAAGTAAAATTTAAAAAGAGCATTAGATTAGCAATTACACCTATTCACCCCCCCTCTAGGTGTATTTCAATTGGTATCAGAGCCTGGACTCTAGGATTTGGCTTAACAACCTTAGAGAGATCCTCATATTGCTAATCATTTCATTCATTTCCACATAGTAAACATGGCCGATGGTATTAAGACACCCCCTAAGTTTGATGGACTTAACTTTCCCATATGGAAGGTTAAGATGACTGTTTTCTTGCAATCTCTAGGTAGCCGAGTTGCAAAGGCCGTGACTAAACAATTTAGTGCCCCCGATGGTGATGAATCTACTTGGTCCGAAATTGAGACCAAGGAGTTTGATGCCAATGCTAGGGCTCATTATGCACTCCTACAAGCCCTCAATGATGATGACATAGCTAGAGTCATCCATTGCAAATCCGCCTATGAGATTTGGACCCATTTGCTAGTAACACATGAGGGGACATCACAAGTGAAGAGGGCCAAGATAGACCTTCTTCGGTCCCAATATGAAAATTTTTGCATGCAAGAGAATGAAACCATAGATGATATGGTTACTAAGTTTACAAAGATTACTAATGGTCTTGCTTCTCTAGGTGAAGAAATCAACAATGATCAAAGGGTGAGAAAGATCATCCGGGCTCTTCCTCCATCATGGGAAGTGAAAGCTACAACATTGAAGGAACTCAATGATAAAGATGAGATTGAGCTCATTGGACTCATTGGGAACTTGAAGACCCATGAAATGGAGAGAAAGGCAAGGGAGGACATGGCACCTACCAAAAAGAAGACCATTGCCTTCAAAAGTCATGCTACTTACTCCGACGAAGATGATGAAGAAGAAGATGACGAGGAGCTCTCACTTCTAGTCAAAAACGTCCGGAGGATGTACAACAAGGCAAAGTTCCAAGGACGGAGGAGATGGCAAGGAGGCAAGGAAGAAAGGAAGATCATTTGCTTTAATTGCCAAAAGCCGGGACACATAGTAGCGGAGTGTCCGGACCAAGTGAAGCCATCTTCATCCAAGAAGCCATACAAGAAGAAGGCTATGAAAGCAACATGGGATGACGAAAGTGAATCCGAGGAGGAGATCGACACCGCCAATATGTGCTTCATGGCAAATGAGAGCACAAGTAAGGTAACCCCCTCAACTCTTCTTGATGATGATTTATCCATGGATGAGCTAGGAGAAGCATTTATAGAACTTTCTCAAAATTATGACTTCATGAAGAAAAAGTACTTGAAAATGAAAAAGGATAATGAATCTTTGAATATTCAAGTGTTAAATCTTTCTAAAGAAAATAATGACTTGCATTCTTCTTTAGTTTCCACTAAAATGATTTTAAAAAATATAAGATTACTTGTAAAGGAAAGACCCCATTTGTAGATTCTAATGAGATTGCCATGCTTAAGGAAAGATTAGACTCATTAGATGTTGTTTTGAAAAAGTGTAGTGAGTTTGATAAGAAGAAGATGGAGAATATGTTTCCTAAGAAACAAGCTCCTAAGAAAAATATTCATCATGCTCATGCTCATGCTCATGTACATGCTACACAACCTATGCATCATGGTAAACCCCCAAGCATGCTCACACTTCACATACACACCATGCATTCATGTATAGAAAAGTGTACTCATGTTCACATTGTGGACGGAAAGGACACTTAGCTATTTTTGTTATGATAGACTAAGTGCATCACACCATAATGTTTGGGTTCGTAACACTAACTTTCAAGGACCCAAGAAAGTTTGGGTACCAAAGTCAACCATTGTTTTAAATGATGTAGGTACTTTCCAAAGCTCAAAGACGTAGAGGTTTATGGTATCTTGATAGCGGTTGCTCAAGGCACATGACTTGGGACATCAACAACTTTGCAACCCTATCAAGATATCATGAAGGTGGCACCGTCACCTTCGGAGATGACGCCAAGGGTAAAATCATCGGTATTGGTAATGTAAAACTTGGCACCTCTCCTTTAATTGAAAATGTAGTTTTAGTTGATGGCCTCAAGCATAATCTCTTGAGTGTTAGTCAACTTTGTGATAAAGGTTTTGATGTTGTTTTTGATAATGTTTCTTGTAAAGTGATTGATAGAACTTCTAATGTTTGTGTATTTTCCGGTTTTCGTGAAAGCAATGTTTATATGATTGATATGTTAAATATGTCTTGTAATATAACATGTTTAAAAGCCCTCGATGACGACTCTTGGTTGTGGCATAGGAGATTAGGCCACGTTTCATTTGACCATATTTCTAGGCTTAACTCTAAGGAAATGGTGAAGGGTATTCCTTCATTGAACTTTGAAAAGGACCGAGTTTGTGACGCATGTCAATTTGGGAAACAAACTAAGTCCTCATTCAAATCAATTAAGGATATCATGTCATCACGTCCATTGGAGCTAATCCACATGGATTTATTTGGCCCTACACAAACCAAAAGTTTAAGTGGGAGTAGATTTGCTTATGTTTTAGTAGATGATTTTTCGCGTTTTACTTGGGTTTATTTTCTTGAACACAAAAGTCAAACCTTTTCACATTTTCAAGCCTTTAAGAAAAGAGTTGAAAAGGAAAATGACTCCTCAATAATTAAAATAAGAAGTGATAGAGGAGGTGAGTTCATTAACCTTCCCTTTACCACTTTTTGTGAGGAACATGGAATAAAACATGAACTTTCTTGTCCTAGAACTCACAACAAAATGGAGTAGTTGAGCGGAAAAATCGTACTTTACAAGAGATGGCTAGGACAATGTTAAATGAATATGGTCTACCACATTATTTGTGGGCCGAGGCCGTTCATACTTCATGTTACATTGCAAATCGTGTTTTCCTATGTAAAAATACTACTAAGACTTCTTATGAGATGTATTTTTCTAGAAAACCTAATGTTCTTATTTCAAAGTGTTTGGTTGCAAATGTTTTGTTTTAAATACAAATATTAATTTGGGAAAATTTGATGCAAAAGCATATGAGGCTATTTTTGTAGGTTACTCAAGTACTAGTAAGGCTTATAGAGTCTTCAATAGGTCAACTTTGACTATTGAGGAATCTATTCATGTTAAATTTGAGGAATCTAACAAGTTTGTTAAGAATTGTGTAGAAATTGATGCTTTAGATGAAGGTTTGGAGAAAGTGACCTTGAGGAGGATGCTTCTACCATGGGAGACAAGCCAAGGATGGTGATGGAAGTGAAGCCAAAGTGGAAGAGGCTCAAGGAAATGAACATCAAGCAAATGAAGAGGAACCCTCTCAACCACTACCAAAGGATTGGAGATTCAATCCTCATCATCCCAAGGACCTCGTCATAGGTGAAGTATCAAAAGGGGTAACCACTCGCTCTAAGATTCAAGATTTTTGTGTAATTTTGCTTTTATTTCACACATAGAACCTAAAAATGTCCTCGAGGCCGAGGCCGATTCATATTGGTTGCTAGCTATGCAAGAGGAGCTCAATCAATTTGAGCGCAACCAAGTTTGGCACCTTGTTCCTAGGCCCAAGATAGACCAACTATTGGCACTAAATGGATCTTTAAAAACAAGTTGGATGAATCGGGTAATGTAGTTAGAAACAAGGCTAGGTTAGTTGCCCAAGGTTACACTCAAATCGAGGGAATCGATTTTGAAGAAACCTTTGCACCCGTAGCACGGCTCGAAGCCATACGGATGACCTTAGCATATGCCTCATTTAAAGATTTTAAGCTATTTCAAATGGATGTAAAGAGTGCTTTTCTTAATGGTTATATTGATGAGGAGGTGTATGTTGAACAACCCCCGGGTTTGTTGATCCTACACACCCTAATTATGTTTATAAATTAGATAAAGCACTATATGGTTTAAAAACAAGCCCCTAGGGCTTGGTATGAAAGATTGTCTTCATTTTTGATTTCAAATGATTTAAGAAAGGAAAAGTTGATAAAACATTATTTACCAAACATATAGATCTAGATATCCTCATAGTTCAAATTTATGTTGATGACATTATTTTTGGATCTACTAATGTTTCACTTTGCAAGAATTTTGAATCATGCATGAAAAAGGAATTTGAGATGTCTATGATGGGGGAGCTCAACTTCTTCCTTGGACTTCAAATCAAGCAACGTAGTGATGGGACATTCATCAACCAAGCCAAGTACACCAAAGAACTCATCAAGAGGTTCGGGCTTGAAGGATCCAAAGTAGCAAAGACTCCCATGGCAACCACTACGAAACTTGACAAGGATGAACAAGGTAAGGATGTAGACATCAAATTATTTCGTAGCATGATTGGTAGTTTACTCTATCTTACGGCTAGTAGGCCGGATATAATGTTTTCCGTATGTTTATGTGCACGTTTTCAATCATGTCCTAAGGAATCACACTTAATAGCGGTAAAACGCATAATTAGGTATCTTAGGGGCACAATTGATTTAGGTTTGTGGTATCCGAAAACTAACCAATTTACCATGACTAGTTATTCGGATGCCGACTATGCCGGTTGTAGGTAGATAGGAAGAGCACAAGTGGCACTTGCCAATTCTTGGGCAATTGTCTTGTGTCTTGGTCTTCCAAAAAGCAAAATAGTGTAGCCCTTTCAACCGCCGAGGCGGAGTATGTAGCAGCCGGAGCTTGTTGTGCACAAGTACTTTGGATGAAACATACTCTTCTCGATTTTGATTTACATTTTGTTCATGTTAAGATTTATTGTGATAATACTAGTGCTATTCACATGACCAAAAATGCTAATCAACATAGTAAACCAAACATATAGACATTAGATATCATTTCTTAGAGATCACTTTGAAAAAGGTGACATAGATATTGATTTTGTTTCCACAGATTTTCAACTTGCAGATATTTTCACAAAACCTTTAGATTATGCAAGATTTTCATTTATTTGTGGTGAATTGAATGTATGTAAGATTGATACTTAAAATATCTTAGTTTGTTTTGTTTTGGTTTCTAATATGTTTGTTTTGTTTTGTCTTAAATTTTTTTTAAAAACCCTTTTTGATGTATGACAAAAAGGGGAGAAAATATAAGGGAGAAAATATATGGAGAAAATATATGGAGAAAAATATGTTGTTTGTTTTAAAATTTTGTTATTCCTTATGATAGTTTATTTTTTTGGTGATGATATTTTTCAATGCTTTATGTATGTTTACATAATGTTCATATTCATGTTAAATACATAGCATTGTTTAAGGGGAGCTTTCCAAGCTCTTTCTTCTTTTATTTGTTTAATAACTCATATGTTTTGTCATCATCAAAAAGGGGGAGATTGTTGGCCCAAGGTTACAATCAACCCATGTTTAGTGTATTTTGATGATTACAAAACATATTAGTTATTTGTACTAATATAAATTGTTGTTTAAGTGTGTTTCAGGTTTATATATTAAGGAGATGAATTCTTCCCTAAAGGAAGGTGTATTGGACTCAAGACAAGTCAAATTGGGCTCAATTGCAATATTGAAGATCAAGAGAAGATAGCTCAAGTTGAAGTCTTGAAGACCATTGTAGTTTGTAAGTTTAGTTTTGTAAGATAGAATATGTGAAATTTGGCTCTAGGATTTGCACACACATTTGTTTTGTATGTTTCTATGTTTTCAAAATATTTATTTCTAGGTTTATGCCTTAGTTTATACATACATGTACCCAAAGCTTTACATCTTCAAAAACTTGTTTAAATACATGTATATAAACTATTTTCAGCATAAAACTTAGCTTCAGATTTTTAAAGATTTTATACAAAATTTTCTATCTTAAAATCTGCCCAGAAAAACAGTTTTCCAGGCAGACCGGTCGACCGGCCCAGTCGACCGGCTGCTGTGCCCAGACATGCACAGGCTGTGCATGTCTGTCGGTCGACCGGACCTACATACCGGTCGACCGAAATTAGATGTTTGCTCTCTGTATCTTTCCGGTCGACTGGGTCGGTCGACCGGTAGAAGGAAACTGTGTTTCCTTTCTTGAGATCGGTCGACTGGCAGTCGACCGGAGCCATAACAGCTCTTTTGCCAGCAGGGTCCCGGTCGACCGGCAGTCGACCGGTAGGCCTGCAACACCTCCAACGGCTCTTTCCTCTTTGGGCTGTTCTGAAAAACTGTTTTATTTTCTGTTTTAACAGACTTTTTAGAGGGTTGTTGGGGTGCTTTTGCAGGTGATATTAGCTGGAAAAATCTGAGTTTTTAACCTATTCTCTCCCTATAAATAGTGGGAAATAGGCCTTAGTTATTTACCAAGAAAAATACAAGTTTTCATTGTTTTTCAAGAGAAAGAGAAAATAGTTTAAAGCTTTCATTTCCATTCTTTCAAATTGGTTTTTCAGTTGTTGTTTGATCTCTAATATCACTCTACAACTGAAGCTTTTCTCACCACACTTCATAGAGCCAAAAAAAAAATTTCATATTCTTTCTATAGGTGAAGTTGTAAAAGAGTGAGAGTGTTTGTAAAAGAGTGTTGTGGTCTAGTTAAAGATCACTATTTGTAATTCTTGTTCTTGTGGAGACAAGCTCCTCGGTGGAGTTTCTTTGTAAGGTGAAGCTACGGGCTTGAGGTCTTTGGAGGCCTAACTTGTACGGGATCCTAAGGGGATAGTGGAAACCCTTCACGGAGGTGAAGGCGGGGACTAGAGCTACGGGCTCGAACCTCGAAACAAATCACTTTGTTTGCGATTGCTTTTGTGTCATCTTGCCTAATTCTCTCTTGCTTTACTTGCTTTCAATCTATTGCTTGAGAACTAACATTTATTTGTGCAATCCTTACTTGTTTACTTTTCTTGCTATATTACTTGTGTGCATTTCATCATCGCATTCTGGAATTGTTCGATCACACCTCAATACAACACGGTTGCATTGCGCACCTCTAACCCATTTAAGGGGAATTGGGAGGAAGGAGTTCAGAACCTCGCAAGGGGTATTCGGCTCTTAGTCGTGTTTTGAGAGATCGTTGCATCACTCACTTAAGTAAAATTTAAAAGAGCATTAGATTAGCAATTACACCTATTCACCCCCCTCTAGGTGTATTTCAATAGAGTCTATTTAAAGAGATGAAATCTCTAGAAAAAGTATCTACACATCAGAGATCATAACTTAAGATTTTCTTTAGTTTCTCTTCTAAATTATTTTTTTGTAATTTTTGGGGGTTTAGTTTTAGTTCAAGCTTTGTAATGAAGGAGGAGGCTCTTGTACTTTGATGGTGACAGCTGAATAAACAAGCTTATGTTGTTCTTCTTTTCAAGTTCTTTTCATTGTTTAATTGCTTTCATTACTTGCTTTCTTTATTTTGCTTTCTTTTACATACATTTTTTACTTTAGTTTAGATCATGAGTAGCTAGATTCTTTTTCTCATTGCTTGCTAATATATCACCATCATCACATCTAAGTTTAGTAATTAAACCCGATTGAATCATATATATGCTTAAATCCTAGAATAATCTTGAAGGCACATGAGGATGGGAACTAAGTCAATTATTTGTTAGCACTTATTAAATTATTTTTCTTAATCTATGCATGATAAACATCTTGATATTTTAATGTTAAATTTTAATTAGTGTTATTTCAAATAGGGTTATGATTTGCTAGACTTTCTAATGATTTTTTAATCTTATGCTTGATGAAAATTTTTGATGTTTTAATCTTAATCTTGGTTAATATTATTTCAATCATAACCTTATTTCTATCTTATGTATCTTACTTGATGTTTGTGATAACTTATCTTGTTAGATTTAAAGTGAAGATTTTATTTATTAAATATTAGCATATTATGGTGGTTGATTATTAGTATGCAATGAACTTTTCAATTCTCTATATCCAAACACAATCATTTTCTTCTATTTTCTTCTTTTCTAAGTTCTTAAACAGAGAAGAAATTAACAAAGACAATAGTTCCGAAAAGCTTTCATCACATCTCTCCCTATAGATTCGACCCACATAGCCTTTACTACCGCAACAAAATTATAAGAATTTAGAGTCAACATAAATTAGATAAACACTTTCTTATTCTATGTGTTTTTGGCAATCAAATTTTGGCATCGTTGCCGGGGAGGGAACGATATACGTTGTTTTATAACTAATTTCTCCTCGGTTTGTGTGTATAGGAACAGTTACAAGAAGTTGTCATCTACAGAGGATCTAGAGTACTTCAGAGACACTGCCCTAAAAGACAGAACACCAGAGGCTTCAAGAAAGCCGCACAAAAGAGGCAAAAGCCACTCAAACGCGATAATCCTAGTGAGTTAGGATTTATGGCTTCCTCTAGAGTAATTGATTTAGAGTTTTCTTTCTTCTGTAGTTGTTAGATTTTATTGTAACTTATCTGGATACTGTTTCTAACAATAACGGTAACTTGTGATTGAAAATTAAAACCGGATAGACTTGATCTAGGCATTTGTCTATTTTTATTTCATATTTTCAATTATTGTCAAAGAGTGCTGGAGATCGAGGTAAGTCTGCATAACATCTAGATTAGGAATACTTGTGATGATTTAATTGCTTTGAGTGATATTATTCTATTGTCCTGTACACTTGCACTAAATCGACTTAAGGACAAAATCTCTAACAAGATAAGGTGGGAAAGTCATCATCCTTCTTTGACCCACAAACAACATCTCATTTGCACTAATATAAAAATTTAAATTAAAAATTTGAATAGAGGTTGGCCTAAAGGACTTCTTGGACTCACTAAAAAACTGACCCAAGGAGGAAGTTGTTCGAACTTGACTCTTGTCAAATCGGTGAATAGGTAGGGGATTGAGAGGCTACCTCGAAGGTTGGTGGTTCGGCTTAATTAGGCCCATCTTAGACGGATACCTTGTTGGCCCAAGGTTACAATCACCCATGATTAGTGTATTTTGATGATCACAAAACATATTAGTTATTTGTACTAATAACATTTGTTGTTTAAGTGTGTTTCAGATTTCTATTCATTCTAGAAGTCTTCTCTCACAAATACAAGGATTTGGATTCAAGTCAACTCCAATTGGGCTCAAGGAACAAGTGTTGAAGATTATATGAAGAAGCCTATTGAAGATCTTGAAGTCCTTAGAAACATTGTAAGAAATAGAATGTTAAAGTTTGAGTATATGAAATTTGGCTCTAGGATTTGCACACATACTTGTTTCATATATTTCCTATGTTTTGAAAATGGTTATTTCTAAGTTTATGCCTTAGTTTATATATACATGTACCAAAAGCTTTATATCTTGAAAATCTTGTATAAAACATGTGTATAAATTATTTTCTGCATAATACTTAACTATATGTATTTTTAAAATATTTCTCAAAATTTTTCTAACTCAAAACCAGCCCAGTTTTCTGTTTCAGGCAACTCCGGCCGACCGGCCCGGTCGACCGGCGATGTGTCTGGACATGCACTGTTTGTGCATGTCTGTCGGTCGACCGGACCGGTCGACCGACGGAGAGCAAATTGCTCACAGGTTTTTTCGGTCGACCGGACCGGTCGACCGGAAGAAGGAAACTGTGTTTCCTCTTTTGGGACGGTCGACCGGACCGGTCGACCGAGAGCCAACGGCTCTTTGCAGCTGGCCTTGCGGTCGACCGGACCGGTCGACCGCCAAGCCTGCTGTAGCCTAACGGCTCTTTCCTCTTTGGGCTATTCTGAAAAACTGTTTTTGTTTTCAGCTTTAACAGATTTTTGGAGAGTTGTTGGGGAGCTTTTGCAGGTCAAATTAGGTGTAAAGAAATTGTTTTTACCTATTTTCTAACCCTATAAATAGAGGAGAAGTCTCTCTTGCATATCACCAAGAAAAATCCTCAAGTTTGTGTTGTTTTCAAAAGAGAAAAGAAAAGAGTTTAAAGCTTTCATTTCAATTCTTTTTGAGCTTGTTTTTCAGTTGTGTTTGATTACTAATATCACTCTACAACTGAAAGTTTTTCTCACCACACTTCATAGAGCCAAAAAAAATCCTATACTCATGCTATAGTGAAGCTGTAATAGAAGTGAGAGTGTTTGTAAAAGAGTTTGAGAAAAAGTGTAGTGATCTTGTTGTGATCACTTTGTTCTTGTAATCCTTTTCCTTGTGGAGCAACCTCTTCGGTAGAGGTCCTTTGTACTCGGTGGAGCTCGGTGCTCGGTCTTCGGTAGACCAATTGTAAAGGCGTCCTCGGTGGATAGTGGAAACCCTTCACGGAGGTGAAGGCGGGGAGTAGAGCGGTGGCTCGAACCTCGAAACAAATCACTTTGTTTGCGATTACCTTTGCGTCCAATTCTTACTTTACTTTTCAATAGCTCCTTATTGCTTTCTATTGCATACTTGTGATATTGTTTAAATCTCTTGTGCTACTATTTGCTTGCTTGTAATTCTTGCCATATATCATTGTGTTCGCTTCATTCTTCATATCATCCATTTCATACTTGTGTGTGCCAATCCCGTACTCATCCAACAAGAGCTTCACATAGCGCCTCAACCCATATCAAGGGGAATCAAGAGGAGTTTAGTCCAGAGCCTCGCAAGAGGAATTCGGCTACACTTGTTGAATTGTACTAAGTTGAGCCTCACTTGTTTTAGGTTTCGCATTTAGAGAGTTAAAATTTTTAAGATTAGCAATCACACCTATTCACCCCCCCTAGGTGTTTTTCAATTGGTATCAGAGCTTGGACTCTAGGATTTGGTTTAACAACCTTAGAGAAGATCCTAATTTGCTAATCATTTCATTCATATTCACATAGTAAAAATGGCCGATGGAATTAAGACCCCTCCTAAGTTTGATGGACTTAACTTCCCATATGGAAAGTTAAGATGACCGTGTTTTTGCAATCTCTAGGTAGCCGAGTTGCAAAGCTGCGACTAAGTCCTTTAGTGTACCCCCCGGTGACGAATCCACTTGGTCCGAAATAGAGACTAAGGAATTCGATGCCAATGCCAAAGCTCACTATGCACTTCTACAAGCCCTTAATGATGATGATATTTCTAGGGTTATTCATTGCAAATCCGCATATGAGATTTGGTCACACTTGATAGTCACTCATGAGGGGACCTCACAAGTAAAGAAGGCTAAGATTGACCTTCTTCGGTCCCAATATGAAACATTTAGCATGCAAGAAAATGAAACCATAGATGATATGGTTACAAGATTTACCAAGATTACTAATGGACTCTCTTCTTTAGGTGAAGATATCAACAATGATCAAAGAGTAAGGAAGATCATCCGAGCTCTTCCTCCTTCATGGGAAGTTAAAGCAACAACCTTGAAGGAACTCAACGACAATGAAGAGATGGAGCTTATAGGTCTCATTGGGAACCTCAAAACCCATGAGATGGAAAGGAAGCTAGGGAGGATATGGCTCCTTCCAAAAAGAAGACTATCGCTGTAACGCCCCGATCCTGCGGGTACGGAGACGTTACTGCAACGGATATACGCAAGTCAGAAGTACCTTCACGTATATACGCTAAGCATCAGTACAGGCAAGAATCAGAGTACGGAAGCAAGTGGTGCATTATACATCCCAACACATAGGTACAATTACAGAGTCATCACCAGAGGTGATCTGATATTACAATAATATTACATCACCTGATGGGCGCAAATGCGAGAGTACAAGGAATATACAAGAGTAAACAGTATAAAAGGCACTCACGAGTTTACAAAAGGAAAACTCGAGAGGCACACAGGGGGCCTGGAAGGATGGAGCCCTGGACGGTCTGCTGTAGATCCACGCTACCGCTGCGCTACTCTGATCAGCAACAGGGAGAATCCACACGCTCCAAGCTCCAAAACCTGGACATGAGAATCCAGGGGAGTCAGATGAAACTCCCCAGGCAAGTGGTGATGCAAAGGCCAGATGGCGAGTAAGGATGAGCACAAGTGCGAATATAACCATGGATATCAATTACAGGAGACAAGAGGGTTAGAACACAAATACAGCAAGTATGAACAGGTATAGCATAGTCATCATAAAACAGGAAATCCGATATAAAACCTTATTACGAGCAAAACCGATTGTACAAGCTTAGGTCACGGCTCCATGAGATTAGTACATCGAAGGAATAATCCAAACAAGGAAACCCTCATTTATATACCTTTATCTCATATCATCGTAATCTAAGCACATACAATCACAAGTCACAAAGTGGTTATAACAGAAGTACATAACAGGCGTAACAGGAGTACATAACGGGAGTCATAAGAATCGTAACAGGAATCATAATGAGAATCCATAACAGGCATCATAACAGGAGTCCAATACAGGTGTCATAACGGGGAATCATAACAAGCATCCATAGTGTAACAAGATAAGAAGTAAGGGAGATCGGGCAACTCTAGTTATCTCCTAAACTAATATAAAATCGATAAAACCGAATAAAAACCGATTACGAGTAAATCCAATTGTACGGGCTTAGGTCATGACTCCATGAGGTTAGTACTTCGAAGGAATAATCCAAACAAGGAAACCCTCATCCATATACCTTTACCTCATGTTACCGTAACCTGAACACGTACAGCTCGAGTTACAAAACAATGCGGCAGAGACATATTAGAATTATTATTATGATTAGGCTGTCTAAGTTGTAGGCTTTAGTATGCGTCCCATTACACATACTTCTACTTACAACTTATAGAGCAAGTTATCTGGAAACTGATAAAGTTCGATGCATCATGTTCTGGATGGGTCCCGTACATGCCCGGGACAACGGTTCAGGAGTATCCGGTGCTGAGCCGGAACGTACCGCTAGGTACCGGGACTTATGGACGCCTGAACAGGAATAGAGTATCGCAGATCCCATAGAAATAGGTCTAGGGCGTGTGCATACTCGGCAGGAATAATCAGGAGTAGGGGTGCCAGCACACCCCACGGAATCCCTGGTGGCCGCCAGGTGATCCCCAAGTATTTGGCCACGCGTGACTCGATAGTGCCACCATGAACATGATTAATCAGGGCCCATCAGTTCCCCCAAACCAGGTGCAAGTTGTTTATTATAACTTACCAATATTAACAGATTACGGGAATAACTGGTCATGACAGGAAATGGCCCTACAGATTCAAGAGGTGGCCCCCACAGATTCAAGAGGTGGCCCCACCGTGTATGGTGTGGCACTTTGTTCCATGTGGCACTTTGTTCTGAGGGGATGGATTCAAGAGGTGGCCCCCACAGATTCAAGAGGTGGCCCCCACCGAATATGGTGTGGCACTTTGCTCTGTGTGGCACTTAGTTCCATTCAGGACTTGACGAGAACAGGAAGTATAACAGGAGTTAGTAGCAAGTAGCAGTATGACAGGTGCCAGGTGATAACATATTGGACAAGAGTGTGATAGATTGTATCTGGCAAGTGGTAAGGTAATAGTTAAATAAGATCATAGAAGCTGAGCAGCTGGAGGCACATGATCAATACAAGGTCAAAGGAAAGGGTCTATTGTCAATAAAGCGATCAAACATGGAAATCAGTCAAACTTAGTCGACCAGAGGAATCAGTAGTCGACTAGACAAGGAGTAAGTCGACTATAAAGGGGGACCAAGTCGACTTAGAGAAGTCCGCGTTTCAGAGAACCGCGTTTCAGAAAAGGGTTAGTCGAGTAGACGCAAGGGGTAGTCGACTAGCATGCTGCGTTTCGCAAAACTGCGTCTCACGAAGTCGCGTTCCACAAGCCCGCGTCTTGCCACAAGTCTGCGTCTCATGAATCCGCGTTTCACAAGCCCGCGTCTCACAAGAAAGAGTTAGTCAATAAGGGATGAAAGAGTAGGCCGCGTTTCATGGAAAGGGTGCGTCTCTCAAGGTCGCGTCTCACATGGTCGCGTCTCACAAGGCCGCGTTTCCAAGAGCCGCGTTTCCCAGAGCTGCGTTTCCAAGATTCGCGTCTCAGGAAGATTAGTCGACTAGGAAGAATGATTAGTCGACTAATAGGGTGCGTCAAGGCTGTGTTTCAAGGAGTTAGTCGACTTATGATTTGGGCAAGTCGACTAATACTGGGAAACAGTGAGCAGTAACAGCTTTTTAAGTGTTACAGTTTGTTGATAAAAATACAAGTTCTTGGCGAGGAAAAGCACTCGCCGAAATAGTAAAATCAAGCGAGAACACCCGCATAGTCAATAAAATACGAAGGCAAGCGGATAGCGAGAATTACTCGCCTAACAAGATCTTTGCCGCGTCCAACGAAGGGAAGTTCGGTCCCAATCCAAAAGGAGGGTACCGGCCCTAAGTTTTGCCGCCAGAGAAAAACACGGCCCCAATCCAAAAGGAGTGGCCGGTTCTCACAAGGTGATGGAGGGAGGTTGAAGGTGGTATGCTTGGTGAAGAAGTTATGGAGAAGATGAAGGTTGGGTAAACAAGGGAAGCAAGAGAAGGAGCTCTCTCTTGTGGCTTCTCTGTTGGAGGCTGCAGGAAGCAAGGAAGAAGAAGAAGGAGAAGTAAAATGAAGAAAGAAAGAAGGAGAGGGGTATTTATAGGAGTTGGATTGTGAAGTGATGCAAGGAAATAAAGGAGAGGGGGTTTTTTGTAAAATTGAGGGATATGATATCACTCTTGGCCACTTGGCCGGTTGTAGTGATGGGAAAGGATTATAATATTAAGGAGGAAACTTTTTGGAAGGGAAACATTAAATGAAGAGAGAGAAGAAAGCATGTAATGATGTTTGCACATCATTAGAAACAAAGGAAATAAATGAGGAGCACTTGCGTTTCTTATTCACAAACGCAGCACACATCTGGCGTTTAGGCCAAAAGGGATTAAACGCAGGGATTAAAGCTGCGTTTTGGGAAAGCCAAAAGCTGCGTTTCAAAGAGGAGAGAGAAAGTCATGATAATTGATGGATTTGATCTGAAGTGCAATAAATGCAACATGGGGAGGATCTACACAATAAATGCAGAATCCCAGGTTGGTGAGATCTGCGTTTGAGGAAGGAGAGAGAAAATGGGGAAAAGACAAAGTAGAATATGTGGGACAATCTCCTCGGTATCCGAAAAGCCCAAAATTGAAGTAACTCGGAAAGTTTCCCAAAAACTCTCAAAATCATAAATATTATAAAATAATTTTTGGTGAAATCGGTTTTCAGAAATTCAATTTCCTTTTCGAGATAAAAATCATAAGGTCAACCGTCAATCTCGGTATACACCGGATTGGCCGGGTTTTGATAAAATCTGATAAATCCCAGAAAATGTATTTAGATAGAAAATATGATTTTAAGAAATAGTGTCTAAAGGTACTTATAGAAATTCCAAACCGTTTGTAAATTAAAAAATCTGAGAATCGGTCAACGAAACTAGCCGATACCGGTTTTGAAGATTTTCAACTTAATTCCGGAAAATTTCAGAAAATCATATAAAATCTAGAATATTGGAAAACAATGTTCAAAACTGAAATCGGTCAAATCGGAATGCCAGAATGTCCAAACCGAACGATACTCTAGGATCGGGCCTTCGGTTCAAACTAAGGTTGACTCCGAATCCACGAATCCAAATCCAAGACAAAACAATCATATAAAGAATTTATAATACAAAACAAATACAGGAAACAAATTGAAAAATACGATTGAGAAATCTGAATACGCAACTAAGTACGTATTCCGGGAGTGGGGTGTTACAATCCATCCACCTTACAAAAATTGCGTCCTCGCAATTTCGATAAGGGGCAAATTGAACACAAGGAGGACAAGGGTGGAAACAAAGGCTTCATAAAACCAAAACAGGATTAAGATGAACACAGGAAGGACCAGGATGGACAATGAGAACAGGATAAGGAGGATTATCCACGAAGGATTACCAACTCAAAATACAAAAGGTCAGGGGGTGCTGTCACAGTGACTTCCTCAAGGTTCCTGCTCCAGATACTGAGCTTCATACTCTGCTGCTGCTTCATCTGATACCTCTGCTGCCATGTTGTGAACTTGGCCCCTGCCATAATCTGCTCTGGGTCTTGCTCCTCTCTGTGGGTGATCATGTTGCTGAGGCGGAAATGGAGCTCTTCGGTCCACGGGTTCTGGGTTCCTTCTCAGTGGTGGAGCTGGGAGTGCCGGGGTGCTGCTCGTGCTGGAATTGCTGGTGGTATTGGGTAATTCCTCTTGAATGGACATTCACCTATAGAGTGATTTCCAGATCCACATACCAAGCATAGCCTATTAGCTCTTCGGCAATTGCGTTGGATGTGTCCGGGCTTCCGGCAGTACCCGCATATCATCTGCTGCTGGGAGGTTGGAATGGTCGCTTAATCACTGGACCATGGTTTGTCCTGGCTGCATCTTCTTCGTTCATCAACTGGAAGGGTCTCTTCACTGACTTGCTCTGCACCTGGTTCTCATTCTTCTTCTCCAGTCCCCTTTCTATTTCACGGGCAATGGAGAGAACCTGAGAGTATGTCTTCAGTTGTTGAGGAATAAGGAACATCTAAACATCCATCTTCAGCCCTTGCTGAAATCTGCTCGCCCTCTTTTCTTCGTCTGACACCATGTAGGGTGCAAACCTGCTAAGCCTCAAGAATTCAGCCGCATATTCATCCACTGACCGGTTCCGTTGCTGTAGCCGGATAAATTGTTCCTCCATTTCCTTTTGGGCTGTTGTCGGGAAGAATCTCTCATAGAAACCCTTTGAGAATTGATCCCATGTGATGGGTTTCTCCAGTGTTGCTTCTTCTGCCAACCACCAGGTTCTGGCTACATCTCTCAGCTGTATCTTAGCCATTTCCACTTGGTTCTCATCCGGGACTCGGGCCGCCTTCAAAAGATCTGTTGTGTCTATCAGCCACTGTTCTGCATCCAGAGGCTTCTCTGTCCCCGAAAAGATTGCCGGCTGCAATCTCCTGAAATCTGACACATTGCCTGGCCTTTGCTCTCGGGGTACAACCAACAGTCCTTGACGTAACAGTTCAGTCTGCTGCTGTTGACTCTGCATCATCCCTTGAAGTATCCTCATCATACCATCACTGTTAGGTCCATCTTGAGAGGCATTAGGACCATTGCGTGTTCCCCGTCTTTCCATATTTGAGTTGGTTGAAAGGGTGACAAGAAGAAACTGGAAGGGAAAAGATTGAAGGTCTCAAGATTCAAAAATAGATTGGAAGAAATAGATAACCCTGTACTTGTAGTTGGAATGTATAACCAGGACTCATGCATTCCAGTTGCAAATTTCTTTACCATTAATTTGCCATCTGGACGTACTGAGGGGGTGAGAGCCTAAGCTCTGATACCAACCTGTAACGCCCCGATCCTGCGGGTACGGAGACGTTACTGCAACGGATATACGCAAGTCAGAAGTACCTTCACGTATATACGCTAAGCATCAGTACAGGCAAGAATCAGAGTATGGAAGCAAGTGGTGCATTATACATCCCAACACATAGGTACAATTACAGAGTCATCACCAGAGGTGATCTGATATTACAATAATATTACATCACCTGATGGGCGCAAATGCGAGAGTACAAGGAATATACAAGAGTAAACAGTATAAAAGGCACTCACGAGTTTACAAAAGGAAAACTCGAGAGGCACACAGGGGGCCTGGAAGGATGGAGCCCTGGACGGTCTGCTGTAGATCCACGCTACCGCTGCGCTACTCTGATCAGCAACAGGGAGAATCCACACGCTCCAAGCTCCAAAACCTGGACATGAGAATCCAGGGGAGTCAGATGAAACTCCCCAGGCGAGTGGTGATGCAAAGGCCAGATGGCGAGTAAGGATGAGCACAAGTGCGAATATAACCATGGATATCAATTACAGGAGACAAGAGGGTTAGAACACAAATACAGCAAGTATGAACAGGTATAGCATAGTCATCATAAAACAGGAAATCCGATATAAAACCTTATTACGAGCAAACCGATTGTACAAGCTTAGGTCACGGCTCCATGAGATTAGTACATCGAAGGAATAATCCAAACAAGGAAACCTCATTTATATACCTTTATCTCATATCATCGTAATCTAAGCACATACAATCACAAGTCACAAAGTGGTCATAACAGAAGTACATAACAGGCGTAACAGGAGTACATAACGGGAGTCATAAGAATCGTAACAGGAATCATAATGAGAATCCATAACAGGCATCATAACAGGAGTCCAATACAGGTGTCATAACGGGGAATCATAACAAGCATCCATAGTGTAACAAGATAAGAAGTAAGGGAGATCGGGCAACTCTAGTTATCTCCTAAACTAATATAAAATCGATAAAACCGAATAAAAACCGATTACGAGTAAATCCAATTGTACGGGCTTAGGTCATGACTCCATGAGGTTAGTACTTCGAAGGAATAATCCAAACAAGGAAACCCTCATCCATATACCTTTACCTCATGTTACCGTAACCTGAACACGTACAGCTCGAGTTACAAAACAATGCGGCGGAGACATATTAGAATTATTATTATGATTAGGCTGTCTAAGTTGTAGGCTTTAGTATGCGTCCCATTACACATACTTCTACTTACAACTTATAGAGCAAGTTATCTGGAAACTGATAAAGTTCGATGCATCATGTTCTGGATGGGTCCCGTACATGCCCGGGACAACGGTTCAGGAGTATCCGGTGCTGAGCCGGAACGTACCGCTAGGTACCGGGACTTATGGACGCCCGAACAGGAATAGAGTATCGCAAATCCCATAGAAATAGGTCTAGGGCGTGTGCATACTCGGCAGGAATAATCAGGAGTAGGGGTGCCAGCACACCCCACGGAATCCCTGGTGGCCGCCAGGTGATCCCCAAGTATTTGGCCACGCGTGACTCGATAGTGCCACCATGAACATGATTAATCAGGGCCCATCAGTTTCCCCCAAACCAGGTGCAAGTTGTTTATTATAACTTACCAATATTAACAGATTACGGGAATAACTGGTCATGACAGGAAATGGCCCTACAGATTCAAGAGGTGGCCCCCACAGATTCAAGAGGTGGCCCCACCGTGTATGGTGTGGCACTTTGTTCCATGTGGCACTTTGTTCTGAGGGGATGGATTCTAGAGGTGGCCCCCACAGATTCAAGAGGTGGCCCCCACCGAATATGGTGTGGCACTTTGCTCTGTGTGGCACTTAGTTCCATTCAGGACTTGACGAGAACAGGAAGTATAACAGGAGTTAGTAGCAAGTAGCAGTATGACAGGTGCCAGGTGATAACATATTGGACAAGAGTGTGATAGATTGTATCTGGCAAGTGGTAAGGTAATAGTTAAATAAGATCAATAGAAGCTGAGCAACTGGAGGCACATGATCAATACAAGGTCAAAGGAAAGGGTCTATTGTCAATAAAGCGATCAAACATGGAAATCAGTCAAACTTAGTCGACTAGAGGAATCAGTAGTCGACTAGACAAGGAGTAAGTCGACTATAAAGGGGGACCAAGTCGACTTAGAGAAGTCCGCGTTTCAGAGAACCGCGTTTCAGAAAAGGGTTAGTCGACTAGACGCAAGGGGTAGTCGACTAGCATGCTGCGTTTCGCAAAACTGCGTCTCACGAAGTCGCGCTCCACAAGCCCGCGTCTTGCCACAAGTCCGCGTCTCATGAATCCGCGTTTCACAAGCCCGCGTCTCACAAGAAAGAGTTAGTCAATAAGGGATGAAAGAGTAGGCCGCGTTTCATGGAAAGGGTGCGTCTCTCAAGGTCGCGTCTCACATGGTCGCGTCTCACAAGGCCGCGTTTCCAAGAGCCGCGTTTCCCAGAGCTGCGTTTCCAAGATTCGCGTCTCAGGAAGATTAGTCGACTAGGAAGAATGATTAGTCGACTAATAGGGTGCGTCAAGGCTGTGTTTCAAGGAGTTAGTCGACTTATGATTTGGGCAAGTCGACTAATACTGGGAAACAGTGAGCAGTAACAGCTTTTTTAGTGTTATAGTTTGTTGATAAAAATACAAGTTCTTGGCGAGGAAAAGCACTCGCCGAAATAGGAAAATCAAGCGAGAACACCCGCATAGTCAATAAAATACGAAGGCAAGCGGATAGCGAGAATTACTCGCCTAACAAGATCTTTGCCGCGTCCAACGAAGGGAAGTTCGGTCCCAATCCAAAGGAGGGTACCGGCCCTAAGTTTTGCCGCCAGAGAAAAACACGGCCCAATCCAAAAGGAGTGGCCGGTTCTCACAAGGTGATGGAGGGAGGTTGAAGGTGGTATGCTTGGTGAAGAAGTTATGGAGAAGATGAAGGTTGGGTAAACAAGGGAAGCAAGAGAAGGAGCTCTCTCTTGGTGGCTTCTCTGTTGGAGGCTGCAGGAGGCAAGGAAGAAGAAGAAGGAGAAGTAAAATGAAGAAAGAAAGAAGGAGAGGGGTATTTATAGGAGTTGGATTGTGAAGTGATGCAAGGAAATAAAGGAGAGGGGGTTTTTTGTAAAATTGAGGGATATGATATCACTCTTGGCCACTTGGCCGGTTGTAGTGATGGGAAAGGATTATAATATTAAGGAGGAAACTTTTTGGAAGGGAAACATTAAATGAAGAGAGAGAAGAAAGCATGTAATGATGTTTGCACATCATTAGAAACAAAGGAAATAAATGAGGAGCACTTGCGTTTCTTATTCACAAACGCAGCACACATCTGGCGTTTAGGCCAAAAGGGATTAAACGCAGGGAT
The DNA here is from genome assembly GCA_038442645.1 of Agave tequilana. Lineage (NCBI taxonomy): Eukaryota > Viridiplantae > Streptophyta > Magnoliopsida > Asparagales > Asparagaceae > Agave > Agave tequilana. The sequence goes on from JAVJIF010020621.1 coordinate 35,043, forward strand.
TAAAGCTGCGTTTTGGGAAAGCCAAAAGCTGCGTTTCAAAGAGGAGAGAGAAAGTCATGATAATTGATGGGATTTGATCTGAAGTGCAATAAATGCAACATGGGGAGGATCTACACAATAAATGCAGAATCTCAGGTTGGTGAGATCTGCGTTTGAGGAAGGAGAGAGAAAATGGGGAAAAGACAAAGTAGAATATGTGGGACAATCTCCTCAGTATCCGGAAAAGCCCAAAATTGAAGTAACTCGGAAAGTTTCCCAAAAACTCCCAAAAATCATAAATATTATAAAATGATTTTTGGTGAAATCGGTTTTCAGAAATTCAATTTCCTTTTCGAGATAAAAATCATAAGGTCAACCGTCAATCTCGGTATACACCGGATTGGCCGGATTTTGATAAAATCTGATAAATTCCAGAAAATGTATTTAGATAGAAAATATGATTTTAAGAAATAGTGTCTAAAGGTACTTTTAGAAATTCCAAACCGTTTGTGAATTAAAAATCTGGGAATCGGTCAACGAAACTGGCCGATACCGGTTTTGAAGATTTTCAACTTAATTCCGGAAAATTTCAGAAAATCATATAAAATCTAGAATATTGGAAAACGATGTTCAAAACTGAAATCGGTCAAATCGAAATGCCAGAATGTCCAAACCGAACGATACTCTAGGATCGGGCCTTCGGTTCAAACTAAGGTTGACTCCGAATCCACGAATCCAAATCCAAGACAAAACAATCATATAAAGAATTCATAATACAAAACAAATACAGGAAACAAATTGAAAAATATGATTGAGAAATCTGAATACGCAACTAAGTACGTATTCCGGGAGTGGGGTGTTACAATCGCCTTCAAGAGTTAAGCTACACACTCCAATGAAGACGATGAAGAAGAAGATGATGAGGAGTTCTCACTCCTTGTTAAGAATGTCCGGAGGATGTACAACAAGGCGAAGTACCAAGGTAGAAGAAGATGGCAAGGAGGCAAAGAAGAAAGAAGGATCACTTGTTTCAATTGCCAAAAGCCCGGACACATTGTTGCGGAGTGTCCGGACAAAGCTAAGCCCTTCACATCAAAGAAGCCCTACAAGAAGAAGGCTATGAAGGCAACTTGGGATTCGGAGACCGAATCCGAGGAAGAAATAGACACCGCCAACATGTGCTTCATGGCTAATGAAGGCACAAGCAAGGTAACCTCTTCCCCTTCTCATGATAATGAATTTTCTATGGATGTGTTAGAAGAGGCTTTTGTTGAGTTGTCACAAAACTATGATTTCTTAAAGAAAAAGTATCTTAAAATGAAAAAGGATAATGAATCTTTAAGTCTTCAAGTTTTTACTCTTACAAAGGAAAAAGATGATTTAGTTTCCACTTTGGCCACTACCAAAAATGATTTTGAAAAATATAAGATTTCTTGCAAAGGTAAGGCCCCACTAATTAATTCTAATGAAGTTACTATGCTTAAGGAAAGATTAGACTCATTAAGTATTGTTTTGAAAGATTGTGAGTTTAACAAGAAGAAAATTGAGGCTATGTTTCCTAAGAAACAAGCCCCAAAGAAAAATGCTCATGCTCATGTTCATGTTCATGCTACACAACCTAAACAACATGGCAAAACCCCAAAACATGCTCACACTACACATACACATCATGCATTCATGTATGGTAGAGTGTTCTCATATTCACATTGTGGACGGAAGGGCACTTAGCCAATTTTTGCTATGATAGATTAAACGTATCACGTCATAAGTTTGGGTTCGAGGCACTAACTTTAAAGGACCCAAGAAAGTTTGGGTACCAAAATCAACAATTATGTTAAATGATGTAGGTACTTTCCAAATCCAACGATGTAGAGGATTGTGGTATCTTGATAGCGGTTGCTCAAGGCACATGACTTGGGACATCAACAACTTTGCAACCCTATCAAGATATCATGAAGGTGGCACCGTCACCTTCGGAGATGACGCCAAGGGTAAAATCATCGGTATTGGTAATGTAAAACTTGGCACCTCTCCTTTAATTGAAATGTAGTTTTAGTTGATGGCCTCAAGCATAATCTCTTGAGTGTTAGTCAACTTTGTGATAAAGGTTTTGATGTTATTTTTGATAATGTTGCTTGTAAAGTAATTGATAGAACTTCTAATGTTTGTGTATTTTCCGGTTTTCGTGAAAGTAATGTTTATATGATTGATATGTTAATATGTCTTGTAATATTACTTGTTTGAAAGCCCTCGATGATGACTCTTGGTTGTGGCATAGGAGATTAGGGCATATTTCTTTGATCACATTTCTAGGTTAAACACAAGGAAATGGTGAAAGGTATTCCTTGCTTGAATTTTGAAAAGGACCGAGTTTGTGACGCATGTCAATTTGAGAAACAAACTAAGTCTTCTTTCAAGTCAATTAAGGATATCATGACATCACGTCCTTTGGAGTTAATCCATATGGATCTTTTTGGCCCTACACAAACCAAAAGTCTAAGTGGGAATAGATTTGCTTATGTTTTGGTTGATGACTTTTCAAGATTTACTTGGATTTTCTTTCTTGAACATAAAAGCCAAGCATTCTCTTATTTTCAAACTTTTAAGAAAAGAGTTGAAAAGGAAAAAGATGTTTCGATTTTGAGAATAAGAAGTGATAGAGGAGGTGAATTCATTAACCAACCCTTTACCACTTTTTGTGATAAACATGGAATAAAGCATGAACTTTCTTGTCCTAGAACTCCACAACAAAATGGAGTAGTTGAACGGAAAAATAGAACATTACAAGAGATGGCTAGGACAATGCTAAGTGAATATGGTCTACCACATTATTTGTGGGCCGAGGCCGTTAATACATCATGCTATATATCAATTCGTGTTTTCTTGTGTAAAAATACTACTAAAACTTCTTTTGAAATGTATTTTTCTAGAAAACCTAATGTTTCCTATTTTAAAGTTTTTGGATGCAAATGTTTTGTTTTAAACACAAGAGATAATTTAGGAAAGTTTGATGCTAGATCTTATGAGGCTATTTTTGTAGGTTACTCAAACACTAGTAAGGCTTATAGAGTTTTCATTAGATCATCATTGACTATTGAAGAGTCTATTCATGTTAAGTTTGAGGAATCTAACAAGTTTGTTAAGAATGTTGTAGAAATAGATGCATTGGATGAAGGTTTGGAGAAAGTGACCTTGGAGGATGCTTCTACTATGGGAGACAAACCAAAGGATGATGAAGGAAGCGAAGCTAAGGTGGAAGAGGCACAAGGAAATGAAAATCAAACACATGAGGTGGAGCCTACTCAACCACTACCAAAGGATTGGAGATACAATCCACATCATCCCAAGGACCTCGTCATAGGTGAAGTATCAAAAGGGGTAACTACTCGCTCTAGACTTCATGACTATTGTGGTAACTATGCATTCATTTCTCATATTGAACCCAAAAATGTCCTCGAAGCCGAGGCCGATTCATATTGGTTGCTAGCCATGCAAGAGGAGCTCAATCAATTTGAGCGCAACCAAGTTTGGCACCTTGTTCCTAGGCCCCACGATAGACCAACAATTGGTACTAAGTGGATCTTTAAGAACAAGTTGGATGAATCGGGTAATGTAGTTAGAAACAAGGCTAGGTTAGTTGCCCAAGGTTACACTCAAATCGAAGGGATCGATTTTTAAAAACCTTTGCACCCGTAGCACGGCTTGAAGCCATACGGATGACACTAGCATTTGCCTCATATAAAGATTTCAAATTATTTCAAATGGATGTTAAAAGTGCTTTTCTAAATGGATTTATTGAAGAGGAGGTGTATGTTGAACAACCCCCGGGTTTGTTGATCCTACACATCCGGAATTTGTTTTTAAATTAGATAAAGCTCTTTATGGTTTAAAACAAGCCCCTAGGGCTTGGTATGAAAGACTTTCTTCATTTTTGATTTCAAATGGTTTTAAGAAAGGTAAAATTGACATAACTTTGTGTAACACCCCGCTCCCGGAATACGTACTTAGTTGCGTATTTAGATTTTTCGACCGTATTTTTCGATTTACTCCTTGTATTTGTTTGGTATTATGAATTATTTATATGATCGTTTTGTCTTGGAATTGGATTCGTGGACTCGGAGTCAGCCCTAGTCTGAACCGAGGCCCGATCCTAAAGTATTACTTGATTTGGATATTCTGGTATTCCGATTTGACCGATTTCAGTTTTAAACATCATTTTCCAATATTCTAGATTTTCCATGATTTTCTAGAATTTTCCTCAATTAAGTTGAAACTCTTCAAAACCGGTGTCGACCAATACCGCTGACCGATTCCCGATTTTTAATTTACAAACGGTTTGGAATTTCTAAAAGTGCCTTTAGACATTATTTCTTAAAATCACATTTTCTATCTAAATACTTTTCTGAGGATTTTATGAATTTATGAAGATTCCACCGGTGTCGGTATCGACCGGTATCGCCGGAAGATTCCAGGATTTTTATTTTGAAAACTACATTATATTTTTCGAATCCGATTTCACCAAACATCTTAGAATAATATTTGCTATTTTTGAGGATTTTTCGGAAGGATTCTGGAACAGTCGATTTTCGCGACTATATTATAATATTATTATTTTATTCAAAACTTGTCTTTTCTTCTCTTTCCTTTTCCTTCTCCCAACAACCCAGCAGCCCACTCCCCTCCACATGGGCCGCATCCCATCCCCATCCCTTCCTCTCTCATCAATCACACCACATCACATCCCCATCATTACTTCTTTTCCTTTTTCTATTTCTTTTCCTTTTCTTTTCTCTTCTCCTCATTCTCTTTCTTCACTTCTTCTCCACCTCCAAGAGAGCCAGCCGACCCCCAACCTCCGGCCAGCCACCTCGTCGCCGGCGAGGACCCCTCCCAACTCCGGCCAAGCTTCATCTCCTCCATCACCAACAACACAACTCCACATCCTCCTCAAAAACCATCACCACCTCCACCTTCCTCTTCTTCTTCATCATCTTCACAATCAACCACCTCCATCACCTTCTTCTCCACCAAAATACCACCACCTCAACCACCCAACTCCTCTCCTCCTCCCATCACCCCCAATTCCTCCACCACCTCCTCTAAACACCACCAAATTCATCAACTCCACAACCACCACAAAATCAAACCCTTTCCCTCTTCTCTTTGGGGTGGCCGGAGCCACCCCTGGTCTTGGCGCCGCCGGCGGTGGCCGGCGGCCGCGGGCAGCCAGGGGCCCACCTGGGCCCCTGTGCGTGGCCAGAGAGGGGGGCAAACCCCTCTCTCTCTCTCTGTTGAAGGGGGGCAACAGCCCCCTGGTTCTTTGCTGGAGGGGGGCAAGGCCCCCTCCTGTGGTTCTGTTGACGGGGCAGCCGCCCCCTCCTTCCTCTTCTGGTGGCCGGCGCCGCCCGGCGCAGCCACATGGCCGGCGGCCAGGCCGGGCGCCCCCCAAGCGGGGGCGCTGTGCGGGATCCAGGGAGGGGGGCAACAGCCCCCTTGTTTTCTCTCTCATGGGGCCCCCCATTTTCTCTCACCCACTCTCTCTCTCTCTCTCTCTCTCCTGGACTCTCTTCCTCTCTCTCCTCAACTCCCTGTCTCTCTTTGTGACTTGCCGACGCGGATCTCTCCCCCGCGTCCAGGCATCCGTAACGCGGCCTCCGCGTTATTGTATCGTCACGACGCGAGGCTGATAACCGCGTCTGTGATCTCCTCGTGCTAACGCGACGCGGACCCCACGACCGCGTCCGCGTTTCCCTCGTGCCCTGATTTGAACGCGGGTCCCGAACCCCGCGTTGTGGCTCCTTCGCGACGCGACTCCCGCGTCTGCGAATCCCGCGTCTGCTATTCCTGCGACGCGACTCCCGCGTCTGCGACCTCGCATCCCACTGTCAAACCCGCGTCTCCCTGTATCTCCTCCTCTCCCATATATATATATTATTATATTTATGGCGCGTGCGCGAGTTCCATGGATTCCAGACTTTTCGGCCTTCCGGTGATTTAGGCGAGTGTTCTCGCTCTCGCCTCCATTTGGGTTCCCCGCTTCGTCGGGTCGATATGTATTCCATTTCATGTATTATGTATTGGGCTGAGTCCCTGTATTTGTGTATGGCCGAGTGCCACTATCTGGACATGTATTGCTCTGTGACGAATGCTTGTACTAGGGTAGTTTCGTTCCTGTACATATATCATGCCTGTGATGTACTTGCTGCTTTATAACATGTGGTACTAACACTGCAGGTCTCTCCATGCTTCAGCCTCCGGTTCCTCACTATCTCGTCAGAGACGTGATTGGGACCGTCAGGTTCTCAGTTCAGCCTCCGGTCGCTCACTGTCTCGAAAGAGAGGTGATGGGGCCGGCAGGTCTCTCGGTATTCAGCCTCCGGTCGCTCACTGTCTCGAAAGAGAGGTGATTGGGGCCGGCAGGTCTCTCGGTATTCAGCCTCCGGTCACTCACTGTCCCGAAAGGGAAGTGATTGGGACCGTCAGGTCTTTGGCTTCGCCTGGTCATCATGATCAGCGTTCAGCGCTTTGTCACTAGATTCGTCTAGGCGAGATGCTGCCGGATTTCCTACTCGCACTTTAAGCCGAGTTGTCCCGGTAACCTTGCCAGACGCTCCAGGGATAAATCCTGCTTGCTGTCTGTATCCCAGCTTGCTCAGCTCCGCTTAGTTGTGCTCAGCTACTGCTTTACTACATGCTAATGCCTGTCTCCTGTTTATACTACTTGTCATTTACATGATACCTTTTAACACATGTATATACCTGACAACTGATTTGTTATCATCTAGCACTTGACATGTTACCACTTGGCAAGACCCCTTGTTATGACATGACTTGCCACCAGACTACTATCAACCTCTTGATATGATTGATTACCTGCCTCCTGTTATACCTGTTATACCTGTTATGTTAATACTTGACTTGTGATTATCACAATTACGGGAATCCTGCCTTGTTATCCTGAATGGAACTAAGTGCCACACAGCACAAAGTGCCACACCACTCGGTGGGGGCCACCTCTTGAATCTGTGGGGGCCACCTCTAGAATCCATCCCCTCAGAACAAAGTGCCACACAGCACAAAGTGCCACACCATCCACGGTGGGGGCCACCTCTTGAATCTGTGGGGGCCACCTCTTGAATCTGTAGGGCTATTCCTGTTATGTCCAGTTATTCCCGTAATCTGATAATCGTGATAAGCCATAAAACGGACCACTTGCACGGGAAATGGGAGGAAGTGATGGATGCCGGAATGATATCTTGCTTATAGTAAAGGAATATAAAAATCATGGCGGTACGTGTTAGTGGGACTTTGGGCCCACAGGAGATTCGTGTTAGGGGGACTTAGGGCCTCCAAACTGGTCCCAGGTGTATGGGAACTACTATAAGAAGCACTATCAGTTCTCCATCTGCTTCCGTTAACAACCCTCGGCTTGCTTATATATGGATGTATGTGTGTTGGACTGTACACCAGGACACATACCGAGATATATGGGTCAGACGAGTAATAATAATAATAAAAGACTCCTATGATGCCCGTTATGATTCTTGTTATGACTCTTGTTATGATTCCCGTTATGACACCTGTTTCGGACTCCTGTTATGATGCCCGTTATGATCCCTGTTATGCCCGTTATGATTCCTGTTATGATACCTGTTATGACTCCTGTTCTGATTCCTGTTATGACCACTTTGTAACTCGGGTTGTATGTGCTTGGATCACGATGATATGAGATAAAGGTATATAGATGAGGGTTTCCTTGTTTGGATTATTCCTTCGATGTACTAGTCTCATGGAACCGTGACCTAAACTCGTACGATCGGTTTTACTCGTAATCGGTTTTATATCGGATTTCCATGTTTTACGATTATCATGCTAGACCTGTTCACACTTACTTGTTACAAACTCCTGTTCACGACACGGTTTTCAATGTATAACTATGATTCGGTTTTATCGTTACACCTGTACTTACCCTTGCTCGCCACCTGGCTTTTGCTTCACCACTCGCCTGGGGAGTTTCATCTGACTCCCCTGGATCCTCATGTCCAGGTCATGGAGCTTGGAGCGTGTGGATTCTCCCAGTTGCTGATCAGAGTGGCGCAGCGGTAGCGTGGATCTCCAGCAGACCGTCCAGAGTCTTATCCTTCCAGACCCCCTGTGTGCCTCTCGAGTTTCCTTTAGTAAACTCGTGAGTGCCCTTTTGTACTATTCATCCATGTACATCTGCTTGTAATCTCGCAATTGCGCACGTCAGTGATGTAATATTCATGTAATATTGGATCACCTCTGGTGATAACTTTGTAATTGTACTCATATGTTGGAATGTATAATGCACCACGTGCTTCCGTACTCTGATTCTTGCCTGTACTGATGCTTAGCGTATATACGTGAAGGTATTTCTGACTGCGTATATACGTTGCAGTAACGTCTCCGTACCCGCCGGATCGGGGCGTTACGGGTGTATCAGAGCTTAGGCTCTACATCCTCAGTACGTCCAGACGGCAAATTAATGGTAAAGAAATTTGCAACTGGAATGCATGAGTCTTGGTTATACATTCCAACTACAGGTGCAGAGTTATCTATTCCTTGATCATCTTCCCTTTGATTCCTAATCTCTTCCATCTTTCCCCTGTTTTGGTTTTATGAAACCTTTATACTAACTTAAGATATGGATATACTAGAAAGGTAGTGGCTGGTTCTGAATGAAGCTATGACATGATCTCTTCGGCCAACTCTTTGAAGTTCGGGTATTCTATATTCTCGGTTATATCTTCCAGAGTGATCGATGCCTGGTGTTCGGAATTCTTAATTATCGGTCTTCTTTATTATGCTCGGTATTATCAGGGTTTCCTTATCCTCAGTATTCTGGCTTATTCTCATAGCGACATTAAGTATGCAATACAGCGGGAATTCTATTGCAGAGTTTGTGTTATCAGTTGGTATTATTTGGCATCATTCAAAGACTTATACAGCCGGAAGTGCAGAAGATTTCTATATTCTGGTTATTGATCAGTCAACTTGAGAGCCCTACCTATAGTACTTCATATCTTAACTGGTATAAATTCCACCATGTCCCCTTAGTGTTCATTTTACCCTTTACCGAAATTGCGAGGACGCATTTTTTGTAAGGTGGATGGATTGTAAACACCCGCTCCCGGAATACGTACTTAGTTGCGTATTCAGATTTTTCGACCGTATTTTTCGATTTACTCCTTGTATTTGTTTGGTATTATGAATTATTTATATGATCGTTTTGTCTTGGAATTGGATTCGTGGACTCGGAGTCAGCCCTAGTCTGAACCGAGGGCCCGATCCTAAAGTATTACTCGATTTGGATATTCTGGTATTCCGATTTGACCGATTTCAATTTTAAACATCATTTTCCAATATTCTAGATTTTCCATGATTTTCTAGAATTTTCCTCAATTAAGTTGAAACTCTTCAAAACGGTGTCGACCAATACCGCTGACCGATTCCCGGATTTTTAATTTACAAACGGTTTGGAATTTCTAAAAGTGCCTTTAGACATTATTTCTTAAAATCACATTTTCTATCTAAATACTTTTCTGAGGATTTATGAATTTATGAAGATTCCACCGGTGTCGGTATCGACCGGTATCGCCGGAAGATTCCAGGATTTTTATTTTGAAAACTACATTATATTTTTCGAATCCGATTTCACCAAACATCTTAGAATAATATTTTCTATTTTTGAGGATTTTTCGGAAGGATTCTGGAACAGTCGATTTTCGCGACTATATTATAATATTATTATTTTATTCAAAACTTGTCTTTTCTTCTCTTTCCTTTTCCTTCTCCAACAACCCAGCAGCCCACTCCCCTCAAGTGGGCCGCATCCATCCCCATCCCTTCTCTCTCATCAATCACACCACATCACATCCCCATCATTACTCTTTCCTTTTTCTATTTCTTTTCCTTTTCTTTCTCTCTCCTCATTCTCTTTCTTCCTTCTTCTTCCCACCTCCAAGAGAGCCAGCCGACCCCCAACCTCGGCAGCCACCTCGTCGCCGGCGAGGACCTCCCAACTCCGGCCAAGCTCATCTCCTCCATCACCAACAACACAACTCCACCATCCTCCTCAAAAACCATCACCACCTCCACCTTCCTCTTCTTCTTCATCATCTTCACAATCAACCACTCCATCACTTCTTCTCCACCAAAATACCACCACCTCAAACCACCCAACTCCTCTCCTCCTCCCATCACCCCCAATTCCTCCACCACCTCCTCTAAACACCACCAAATCATCAACTCCACAACCACCACAAAATCAAAACCCTTCCCTCTTCTCTTGGGGTGGCCGGAGCCACCCCTGGTCTTGGCGCCGCGGCGGTGGCCGGCGGCCGCGGGGCAGCCAGGGGCCCACCTGAGCCCTGTGCGTGGCCAGAGAGGGGGGCAAAACCCTCTCTCTTTCTCTGTTGAAGGGGGGCAACAGCCCCCTGGTTCTTTGCTGGAGGGGGGCAAGGCCCCCTCCTGTGGTTCTGTTGAGGGGGCAGCCGCCCCCCTTCCTCTTCTGGTGGCCGGTGCCGCCACATGGCCGGCGGCCAGGCCGGGCGCCCCAAGCGGGGGCGCTGTGCGGGATCCAGGGAGGGGGGCAACAGCCCCCCTTGTTTTCTTCTCATGGGGCCCCCATTTTCTCTCACCCACTCTCTCTCTCTCTCTCTCTCTCCTGGACTCTCTTCCTCTCTCTCCTCAACTCCCTGTCTCTCTTTGTGACTTGCCGACGCGGATCTCTCCCCCGCGTCCAGGCATCCGTAACGCGGCCTCCGCGATTGTATCGTCACGACGCGAGGCTGATAACGCCGTCTGTGATCCCTCGTGCTAACGCGACGCGGACCCACGACTGCGTCCGCGTTTCCCTCGTGCCCTGATTTGAACGCGGGTCCCGAACCCCGCGTTGTGGCTCCTTCGCGACGCGACTCCCGCGTCTGCGAATCCCGCGTCTGCTATTCTGCGACGCGACTCCCGCGTCTGCGACCCTCGCGTCCCACTGTCAAAACCCGCGTCTCCCTGTATCTCCTCCTCTCCCATATATATATATAATTATTATATTATGGCGCGTGGCGAGTTCCATGGATTCCAGACTTTTCGGCCTTCCGGTGATTTAGGCGAGTGTTCTCGCTCTCGCCTCCATTTGGGTTTCCCCGTTCGTCGGGTCGATATGTATTCCATTTCATGTATTATGTATTGGGCTGAGTCCCTGTATTTGTGTATGGCCGAGTGCCAGTATCTGGACATGTATTGCTCTGTGACGAATGCTTGTACTAGGGTAGTTTCGTTCCTGTACATATATCATGCCTGTGATGTACTGCTGCTTTATAACATGTGGTACTAACACTGCAGGTCTCTCCATGCTTCAGCCTCCGGTTCCTCACTATCTCGTCAGAGACGTGATTGGGACCGTCAGGTTCTCAGTTCAGCCTCCGGTCGCTCACTGTCTCGAAAGAGAGGTGATTGGGGCCGGCAGGTCTCTCGGTATTCAGCCTCCGGTCGCTCACTGTCTCGAAAGAGAGGTGATTGGGGCCGGCAGGTCTCTCGGTATTCAGCTCCGGTCACTCACTGTCCCGAAAGGGAAGTGATTGGGACCGTCAGGTCTTGGCTTCGCCTGGTCATCATGATCAGCGTTCAGCGCTTTGTCACTAGATTCGTCTAGGCGAGATGCTGCCGGATTTCCTACTCGCATTTAAGCCGAGTTGTCCCGGTAACCTTGCAAGACGCTCCAGGGATAAATCCTGCTTGCTGTCTGTATCCCAGCTTGCTCAGCTCGCTTAGTTGTGCTCAGCTACTGCTTTATACATGCTAATGCCTGTCTCCTGTTATACTACTTGTCATTTACATGATACCTTTTAACACATGTATATCACCTGACAACTGATTGTTATCATCTAGCACTTGACATGTTACACTTGGCAAGACCCCTTGTTATGACATGACTTGCCACCAGACTACTATCAACCTCTTGATATGATTGATTACTGCCTCCTGTTATACCTGTATACCTGTTATGTTAATACTTGACTTGTGATTATCACAATACGGGAATCCTGCCTTGTTATCCTGAATGGAACTAAGTGCCACACAGCACAAAGTGCCACACCACTCGGGGGGCCAACCTTTGATCTGTGGGGGCCACCTCTAGAATCCATCCCCTCAGAACAAAGTGCCACACAGCACAAAGTGCAACACCATCCACGGTGGGGGCCACTCTGAATCTGTGGGGCCACCTCTTGAATCTGTAGGGCTATTATGTTATGTCCAGTTATTCCCGTAATCTGATAATCGTGATAAGCATAAAACGGACCACTTGCACGGGGAATGGGAGGAAGTGAGGATGCCGGAATGATATCTTGCTATAGTAAAGGAATATAAAAATCATGGCGGTACGTGTTAGTGGGGACTTTGGGCCCACAGGAGATTCGTGTTAGGGGGACTTAGGGCCTCCAAACTGGTCCCAGGTGTATGGGAACTACTATAAGAAGCACTATCAGTTCTCCATCTGCTTCCGTTACAACCCTCGGCTTGCTTATATATGGATGTATGTGTGTTGGACTGTACACCAGGACACATACCGAGATATATGGGTCAGACGAGTAATAATAATAATAAAAGACTCCTATGATGCCCGTTATGATCTTGTTATGACTCTGTTATGATTCCCGTTATGACACCTGTTTGGACTCCTGTTATGATGCCCGTTATGATCCCTGTTATGCCCGTTATGATTCCTGTTATGATACCTGTTATGACTCCTGTTCTGATTCTGTTATGACTACTTTGTAACTCGGGTGTATGTGCTTGATCACGATGATATGAGATAAAGGTATATAGATGAGGGTTTCTTGTTTGGATTTTCCTTCGATGTACTAGTCTCATGGAACCGTGACCTAAACTAGTACGATCGGTTTTACTCGTAATCGGTTTATATCGGATTTCCATGTTTACGATTATCATGCTAGACCTGTTCACACTTACTTGTTACATACTCCTGTTCACGACACGGTTT
>JAVJIF010020622.1:0-101441 GCA_038442645.1 Agave tequilana
CCCCCCCCCCCCCCCCCCCCCCCCCCAACAATAAAGCTGTAAAAGCACTCCGTTGGACACAATCTCACTGCCAAACGTCAACAATAGCAGTCTACCTCAAGTTATTCTAATGGTAGAGCTTCAGCTGAATCATGATATTTAATAGAGGAGCTAACTTTCCCTTTTTTTTAGTATTGTACCAGTATTTCAATCGAATTACAAAATCATCTAGTTGTGAATATTTTGGATTGTGCTTGTTTTATGGTTGTATAAAGTATTTCAAAGGCTTTCCTTCAAATGTTTCTACCTCTTTACACACTATGTCACCAATCCATTTTTCATTCTTTTTTTCTTTTATAGTTTCTCAGGGTGCACAGGAGATATTTAAGCTTTTACCGCATACTTTTGTGGATGCTTGTAAGCTTCCTGAGCTTGTTGAAGAGGTATTTATTGTTATTTTGCTCTTATTTCTTCCTTTATTTTTGATCTTCTTTCTTCACTAATGCATTATGGCTCAGATGTAGTATCTGGTGGATTTTCTTCCTTTTCCACATTGTTAGTTTTTTCTTTTGGTATCCATCTGATTCATTTACTGGGCCCAAAGGGTCTGAGTTTCAAAGACCTGAATCTGCAATCCGCTCAAGGTAGGTGTTTTGAAGAAATGTCTTGCCTATGTTGATGTGGTCTAATCTGGCAGAAGAGTTTAAGCGTTTGCATCTGGCACCTGAAACACATTTAACCTACATATGAAGGCAATGTAGGCATGAATCAGTAGGCGGCGGCCCTTGTAAATTTTGGAAAAACTAGATGTAAAATAAGCCTACTGTTAGCGTATTTATATATCAACAAAATTTTTTCAGTCTATTTTGACATACACTGATGTTGTCATTATTTTCTTTTATGTTTAATCTTTTGTGTCAACATTTAAGTTGGCAACATGTTGTACTAGTTTATCTATGACTCTTTATATAGAAGTTAGGCGGAACTAGTTTGTTTGTCCAGTTACGTCTCTTTTCTTCTTTTTTAATCAGACTAGTTTTCCCAAACTTCGGTATCTTAATCTGTTTACATGCTGAAATTTGAAAACGATACTAGATTCCTAAACTGTATATTCTATGTAATGAGTCCCCATAATTTTCTTCTTGGGGGAATGCGAACTTTTTCGAACATTGTTCAGAACAGTTAATTCTGGAAAAAGAAAAGAAACTCTTGTTAAATGTAATACATATTTCATATTTGTTATGTTGATTTGAACTCATGCTATTTCCAATTTCACATATAGTAATCATGTTTATTGTAAAGGACTTGTCTAGTATGCTAATTTGCTTTCTGATAACGTGGAGCTTCTCAATGATAGGAGCCATCAATTCCTTATTGCTCCCTATTTCTTTTGTTCCCTTTGAACTCTTTAAACCAAGCTACATATTTTCCATATTCTTTTGTTCTATTTCTCCAACCTCAAATATTTTGAATAACATTGTTTCTTTAAAATTTCATGATTCTCATCTATTTTGGGGTGGTGATGTAGTTTTTCCTTGTGTTGTGCACACAGATATTTGCTGTCAGTGTTCTTGCTCATTCCTTACTATTTGTTCATTCTCATTTCCCTAGAATATTTTCCGTGTCCAAGCACATGCAGAGGCTTACTGCAGGGTAGCCATTCACTCCCATAGTCTGTGAGGTAATGTTTGTTAGTATACGAGCCTGTAACTTCTGTTGGTCTCAGCCTCTAATTTGGGAGTTGGGACATGAAAATCTTATTTCCTAGTCTGTCTCCTATGTTCCAGACCGGTTATCGACCTTCATAGTCTTTGACTTTTGATGGATATGTCTTAACCACTGCTCTCTGGTTTGTAGACAGGGTGGGCGGTTATTTTGCAAACTAATTTGCATGACTATGGATACACGACAAAATATGTTTCAATATAGACACAACAGTACAACAGTTTAGCGAAACTAGGATATAACATGGCAGGGGTACATCAAAAGTATATATTAAATGCAAAAAATCCCATTATGCTGATACTTATATAAAATATAAATAATGAACAACATTATGGCTAAAGGACACAATGATTAAATCTAAAAACTAGTAACAAGATAATAACTAGTACAATATTATTAAACTCTTTGATTAGATTAATTACCTAATAGGTGTCATATTGCTTTATGTATTAGAAGTCTTACGGTTACCTAATTAAAATGCTTTATGTATTATGAGTCCTATAGTTAACTAATTAGGAGTCATATTTTTCTATGTATTAGGAACTTATATTATAAGTTATAATTATATTTGTCTATACATAAGAACAGAGAGAGGATTCATCAATATCTTTCAAAGCTTTTCCTCCAAAATTCTGGTATCAGAGCCTCTCAAATATTTTCGTTTATCATTGTTTTCACGCTATCCCCGAATTTCTAGGTCGCGCTCATGTAGTACGTTAGGTGCCTTGCCACTTTTCTGCATTCATCTTCCTCTATTACTATCGATTGCAGTGTTATGCTTATCTATTGTTGCTATTACTATCGACTAATCAACAATATCTACGTGTTTCTGTTGTCTATTACTACCTATTCTTTCTGCTGTTACTTCACATTTCCGCTGCTGGTACCCTTTCGTATTGTTTCTATCTATGAAGCATGAACACGCTAAAACCCAGACCGTGTTGGGTACGTGTCAGACATTTACACGTGCCCGACATGCGTCAGACACATTTTGATCGTGTCCAATACGAGTCAACTCGTTTGACTTGTCAGACACGGTCAAATGAGTCATGGACATGGCCCCGACATGTTTTGAATCGATTTGTGTTTGGGTCGTGGGTTTATTAGGTCAGGTAGACCCGGCCATATATCTAGATATAACCCTAAATCTCCCCCAAATCTCTAAATTGATCCCGATCTCTCTTTTCGATCCAGCGATAAGAAAAACCTAGTGGTGGTAGTCTGCTCTCGTGGTGGTGGCGGTGGTATGATCTCGTCGTGGTGGTGGTATGATCTCGTCGTGGTGGCGACTGATCTCGTCGAAGTGGCGGCTGATCATTGACTCTTGGTCTCATCCGCGTCGTCGTGGTCTGATCTCGTCGTCGTAGTGGTTGTTCTCATCGTCGTAGTGGTTGTCTCGTCGTCGTCGGTTGATCTTTCAATCTCTGAGGTAAGCTATCTCCTCTCTCTCGATCTCTTTCTCGATTTGTCCTCTCTCTGCTCTGGATCTCTCTCTCCTCTGGATCTCTCTCTGCTCTCTCTTAGAGATTGACAGAGAGAGCAGAGAGATCGCGCGCGCGAGAGAGAGCAGAGAGATCCAAAGCAGAGCGAGGAGCAGAAAGAGGAGAAGAGAGAAATATAAAGATCAGTAAGATTAATTGTTATAGGATTGTGAAATTAATTGATGTGTAAAATAATTTGTGTAGGATTTTGAAATTAATTGTTGTAGAATTATGAAATTAATTGTTGTAGAATTATGAAATTAATTGATATATGTAGTTATCTCAATGAATTATTGTATGATTGATGATAGGATTGTGTTTGAAATGTTGCTTTTTTTCAAATAATATTGTTATGTACTTATTGTGTTTAGTGCAATATGACGTCAGCGGGAGGTTCCTTAAGTGGAATAGTGGATGATCATACACCTCTTTGGAAGTATATAACTAAAGTGAAAAAAATTAGAAGAGGAGGAAATTGGCGATTGAAGTGTAGTATTACCTTGAAACATTCAATGGATCATACTCAAGAGTCAAGGTCCTTACAGATGTGTGCAATAGTTAAACCCCACAACACGAGGGACATGACAAAGGAGATGGAGCAAATAAAAATGAGATTGAAGATTTCTATGTCTAGGATCGTAACTTTGTCTTTATCTTCAACGTCAAGTCTGGCTGATAGAAGTGCAAGTGGTCCAAGTGAACTGAAGAAAAGGAGAGGGTCAGCACCGTGAATCAAGCATTCAATATAGAGGAAAGTGATGAATTAGATTGCATTATTGCGAGGATGTTCTATACCGATGGATTGTCATTTAATTTGACAAGAAATTCATGGTATGTCAAGGCATTTAAATTTATCGCAGATAATCCAATCGTCGGCTATAAACCTCTCGGATACAACTCTTTGAGGACCACTTTCTTGCAATGTAAGGTATGTTATCCAAATTATAATTGATAATGCTTCTGCATGTAAGGCTGTGGGTGCTATTATGAAAATCAAGTATCCTCACATCTTTTGGATTGCTTGTGTAGTGCACACTCTTAATCTTGCACTCAATATTTATGTGACTAAAAATATAGAGACAAACGTTAAAGCTTATGCACAATGTAGTTATATCTCTGAGGTCTCGAATGATGCTTTGATCATAAAGAATTTTATCATGAATTATTCAATCAGGCTTGTCATGTTCAATGACTATTCCAAAATGAACCTTCTTGCGGTTGCAGAAACTAGATTTGTGGTGGGATAAGATAAACTACATCATTGCCTTTAGCAATTCAATTTATGATATGATAAGGGTCACCGATACTGACACACCATTTCTTTATTTGGTGTATGACATGTGGGACATAATGATCGAGAAGGTTAAAAGTGCTATTTATCGGCAGGAAGGAAAAGAAAAATAAGCAATCACCTTTTTATGATATTTTGCATCAAATCTTGGAGGATCAATGGAACAAGAGTAACATGCCACTGCAATTTTTGGCACACTCTTTGATTTCAAAGTTCTTAATTTATGTTGTAATTCATATTTTTTAATGCAGTTATTCTTTATATTAATAGGTATTATAATGATGTTTGACTTAATGAGAATATCTCGACAAGCTCCCCATAAAGATGAGGAGTTCTCTTCCGAAAGAGGTAAGTGTTTGAAGAGATACTATCCCAATCCCGATGAACTATCGGTGGTATGTAGTATGCTAGATTTTCGGGCACTTTGGGTGGTTTTGCCGATCCGAATTCTCTTTGTGATAGAGGATTTGTGGATCTGAAGTTTTGGTGGGTTTTTTATGGTTCCTTGACTCCAAATTTACAAGCGTTGACTTTAAAACTTCTAGGCTAACCATGTTCCTCCTCTTATTGTGAAAGAAATTGAAGTACAAACTCCTTTATTCACTCCTTAAAGAGGAACAAATTAACCCGGGACGAGCGAAAGATTTAGTGTATGTACATAACAACCTCCGTTTGCTTTCGTATTCTCTTTGAGTTATCAGTTGTTGTTCTATGTAACTAATTAATATCCAGATTTTATAGATATCTACTATAGCATTTTATTCTGTATTATCTTGTTGATAATCTTCCTTGTTAGCTATTAGCATATTAACACCTGATAATTTTAGGTGGGGAATCTTGCTCAACGAACTCAGACAACAAGAAGAGTTTTTCAAGTATATGGTTGTGTTGTGACTTGTGAAGACATGGTTTCTCCCAAGGACTCTACATGTAATTTTGATAAGGTATTTCATTATCTTTTTCTCCTTTTAGCAATGTTAATTACTATATTACTTCATATATATTCTCTCTTTTGATTTCACTGGACTCTTCTTATCATGGTTCTTGCATCAGCTTGACGTCAAGTGTGTGCAGACCTTTTCAAGGTCAATCAGCACGATCATAAACCTGATCTATTAGATCGAGAGAATAGGAAGGAAAGGAAAGTACAGAGAGGGAAGCCACAGGGCTTATTAGGTCTAGGGTTTTGGCTTCTAAATCATGTTATAATTAATATTAAATATAAAAACAAAAGAGGAATACATGTAAGAAGGAAAGAAGATCTGAAACAGAGAGAAGAGTTTGGAGTGGTTAAGTATAATGAGATTAGCCTCTGACATTTCGTTTCTTGTATAAAAGTAATTGAGTAAACTGGTCCTACACTGGTACATTGACAAATCTTCCCCTTTTTTTAGTTACTTAACTAAGACACCTTTTTTTTATATAACACTGCAAGTCCAATTTAGTTAAGAATGAGATTGGAGCATTTATTTTATCTATTCATACATACTCTTTAATTTGGCTTATATTGCCTCCTTGGTGCACTAATTTGTCTGCAGTGCTATTATTCAGTTATGTTATATCCTTTACAGGAGGACTATTATGAACATCCAGAACACTATATCCCTGTTTTTCACGAGAAGATCGCTCCATACGCATCTGTTATTGGTGAGATATTTGTCTATTGTCACCCTTTCTCTAATTATCTTTATTTCATTATGCCTGGCATTGTTTAAAACCAATTTAAACCACTCCACTGACATGCTTGTAATTGGGAATGCCCTGGCTGCAAACATCTTTAAAATGTTACCATCAAGATGCCAAACTTGCATTTTAATGAGGTGAGAAGCTTATATGTTTCTCTGGATTTTCAATAAATACAGTGAGGTACATGCGGCAACGAAGATGGCCCCTAGGGAAAAAATTGCATACAGTTGATAGAAGCAAAGGCGTGCTTCCAAAATTTACCATGTTTCTTGACTTCTGTTTAGTGTTTCATCTATAATCCTTTTCCTATTCAAAAACTTTGTCCTTGCATGTTTAGGATATAGTTTGCTACTTCATTCCTTCCATCTCATAGTATTCTTCGATGAAGCCGCTTTAGCCATTTTCGTGGCATATATGAGCTGATAATTAGTTTGTTCAGTTAATTGCATGTATTGGGAAAAGAAATATCCTAGGTTGCTGAGCACCAAGCAGTTTCAAGAACTAATGAAGAAAGGAAGTCCTCTTGTTGGCATTTCCGACATAACTTGCGATATTGGCGGTTCGATAGAATTTGTTAACCGAACTACGTCCATAGACAAACCTTTTTTCAGGTATCCCTTTACTCTTTCTAAAATTACAAATGCACTTTGCTAAATCTATTATGTGATTTGCAGTTCCACATGGCTGGCATCCTCGATTGTTTGATTCTCTTCTTGTATTTTAGACTAATTATGTACTAATTATGTTGCGACTATTTCAGCTTCCAAGTTGAGGTTAACTTCATGTTAGATGCTTGGTTATGACGTAGGTACACATATCATACTAAAAACATAACATCTTCACTACTTCATGTATTTACATGGTTATATTTTCTTCCTTGTACTAACGCATGTCGTCATTGCAATCATCATCATTATCTATGCCTTTTCCCATAAACACAGGGTTAGATCTCAATGAAAGATTGAACAAATTTTGTGGCCTTTTCAACCTGATGTCTGTTAATATTGCTTGTATATACATTGTTCTCCCATAGTCCCTGAGCTCGAGTTTTTAAAGTGGTTATTTGATGTATATGGTATCAGACACTAGGTTTTGAAAGGTCCTGTAATCGAATCTCATCATTGACAATGATGAGGTTAATGTGTTTATTTATATAAATGAACACATGAACCTAGTTCTGAAAGATATTTGTTTATCCCCATATGTTTTGTTTTTCAAATCAATCCATCTTTCTGCTGGAGGATTTTCCATGTGCACCAAATGCCCATGCATAAAGGAATGAGAGAGAGTTTTTTTTTTTTTTTTTTTTTTTTTTTTTTTTTGGGTGGGGGTGGGGGGGGGGGGGGTGGTGTGGTTCGGTGAAACGCATCTGCTTAAGGTTCTGGGTGAAGTGGTTATTTGACGATGTCAACACACTCCTATCAGGAAACTATGGGCAAGATACAGGTGTTGAAAGTCCCGTTCAGCCCAATTTGATAATTTGACCATGTAGGGGTATTTTGGTTACTTCTATTATTTTAGGGGTTCGGACCAAACACAAAGATCCAAACATTTGATGGGGCTCTAATTGATTACATCATCTTGTGGTGCACGATTCTTAAGTTGGAAACCAGGTTTAACATAGTGCGGCAATGAGTCCCTTTAAGGGCAATTTTGTCATTCCACATGTAAGAGCGTTCATCATATTTTCTGCCACTAAAAATTATTCTCCCCATCAATGTTTAAGAAAACAGTAGGTGGCGCTAGGCGCCGGAGATGGGGCCTAGCGCCTAGGGGCCTAGGCGTTTTCCTTTTTTTAAAAAAAAATTAATTTAGGTGTATTATATATATCCAAAACATTCAGAAATTCATAAAAGAGTATAAAATTTTCATGTCTTAATTTCATATAAACTCAAAACAATTTTTTAGTTGAACCTATAATTAATTTCATGCTTGATTTATTAAGCTATAATCAAGTATGAACTGATTAGTCTATTATTTGCAACATTATTTGGCCATGGCATATATAGCTAATTAATTATGTTTTGTTTTGCTTGCAATGGATGCAAGTGCAACTACAATGCTTGTGGATCGCATTATCCTCTTCTTCTTACTGCTGCAACAATAATAGCTTTAGCACAGCTGCAGTAAGTAGAGAGATGAGAGAATTAAGAGTAGAGGAGGAAATGAGTAGGAGCAACCAACAACAGTAATAGCATCAACAAAAAGAAGAAGAGGATCCAAGTAGTTGTTTAGAAGAGAAGAGAAAGAAGAAGACAGAGAAAGAATGGGCAACAACTACAGTAGAAGAAGAGAACAAGGGAGGTAGAAGAAGAAATCATCACAACAGTAAGAAGAAGAATAATAAGAGTACAAGAAGAGGAGAAGATAGGTCAAAATTGAAAATATGTAAAATTATAAATGGCAAATTTTTAGATTTCTACCTTTATACACTGACTGGAGATCTTCGGTGACGTCCTATCATTTTTCGCTGTGTCAAAGGAGTTGCTGATTGCCGGCTGGGTGTGGAGTGGGTCTGGGAATCAGTTTAGGGGAGGATGCTGGGGCATCTGCCCCTCTCACATCGACTCATATTTCAGGCGAAGCGAATTGGACCTGCTTTGAAGTGGGTTCAACCCACTTAGCTATAAAAATAAAATCTAAAAAGCACCCCGCCCAAGTAGCCAAGGCATGAAGCGGGCCTACTCCCGCCTAGTCAAGTTGGGCGTTAGTAGTGCCCATAAGGCCGCTTAGGCCCAAAGCGTTGCGGCGCAGGGGCTGCCTCTGCCTAGGCGAGCGCCTAACCCAATCTTTAAAACACTGCAATCCCCATCTTAAGCGTCCACTAAGGATGTGGGCTGGGAATTGTATTGGGACATTGTTGCAAAATTATGCCACTAAATAGGAGGAAATGATTGACATGGGCTTCCTAGAAATTTTCACCTCACAAGGGATAAAATTTTCAGCCATCTCCTTTATGCAAACACACCTAGTGAACCCAGAATCTAATTTGATTGACCTCATTTAACATCCTAAAATTTGTGTTGGCCTTATTCAACCTGGAGCATAATCCCACTAAATCCATACATTCAACAAGACCAAATCCATCAGAATTTGTATTCAGTACTCTAAACTGGACTAGTTTGCAAAATCTGTGCTATAAAGTGTGAATCTTATTTTTCCTGTTCCCATCTTCCCAGCATCGAGCTAACTGAACCCAATTTGCCCAATTTGCCATTTAATTTATCTAAGGATTCTCTTTAGTCATGGCTTGTGATCATTCAAATAGTCTTGTCCCGAATAACAGCCAAAAATTCACACAGGGATAACTAACCAAGAGGGATTAGAAGCTTAAGATCTAATTAAATCCTTTCAAGATGGGTTCAAAGTATGGATTCGGTGATAAAGATGTGTCAATGTGGACAATGATGGCACAACCCTAAATGGGTGTGCTAGGTTTATTATATAGAATAAGAGGAAAAAGGAAAATCACAAAATATCTCTCGTATGCTCCCCTTCAAGTTGGAGCATAGATATCAATAATACTCAGCTTGGTATCTTGGTATACAGCTGAAAAGACTTCTAAAATAAAGCTTTTGTAAAATTATCACTTAGCTGAGCTCCAGAAGTAACATAGGACGTCACAATCCCCTTGGCTATAATCATATCCCGAAAGAAGTGACAATTAACCTAAATATGCTTCGTCCTCTCATGAAACAGAAGATTGTTGGCAATATACGTAGCTGCCTGATTATCACAATGTATCACCATCGATTGAGAAGATACCACCCCTATTTCAGACAATAATGACTGGATCTAGAACTAACTCACAGCTGTGTGATCCATAGCCAGCATCAGCCTCAACGCTAGAGTTGGCAACCACAATCTATTTCTTATTGCACCAAGTGTTAGGTTACCTCTCATAGATATTCAATACCTACTAATCGATTTGTGGTTAATAGGGTCTCCCAGTCCATTCATCATCATAATAACCCAGCTACATGGCGATAAAAAGGCCGATAAAATAAACCTCTACCAGCTGCCCCCTTGAGATACTGTAAGATAGGACAAGCAGCATCCCAATGAAGCTGATAAGGAGTCTGCATATACCAATGTCTGTCTCATAACAGTTAAGTAGATAAACTTCTCAATTAGTATGCGATATCTACCCCGATCCTCAAGCTGATTAAATCGAACAACATGATCTATTGGCGTATTTACTGATCAAGAACCCAACATACCAGATTCGGTAAATAAGTTAGTAAGGCACAGTAAGGTAAATCCATTGGGACAGAGAGGCCCCTATAGAGAGCGGCGAGCTCTATCCCAAGTAACAAAGGTGACCAAAATCCTTCATATGAAAATGAGTACTCAAATACTCTTTAAGGGCACTAATACAATGTGAATCATCCCCAGATATCATTCATATATACTACTAAGATAATGTTATATGCGCGCCAAACAATTAAGGTGTGATCAGAAACACAACTTTTCAGACCATACTGAGCGATAACTGCTGAATTTGTCAATCAAGCACAAGGTGATTGCTTTAACCTATAGATACTCTTCTTGAGTCGACACACTCTCGAAAGCTCCCCCTGAGTCCCATATTTTGGTGACTGAATTATATAAACCTCTTCTTATAGATCACCTTGTGAGAAGGCATTCTTATTGTTCTACAATGGTCACTACTTACCACAACCACGAACAAAACGTGCACGAAATGAAGTTGTGCCACCGGAGAGGTATCAAAGTAATCAATCCCAAAGTGTAGGTATAACCCTTAGCAACCAGGCGAGCTTTCAATCACTCTACTCGTTCATCAAGAAGAAACTTCACAACATAGACTCGTCACAACCAGCGGCCTACTTTCTAGGAGGCAGAGTAGTTAAATTCCAAGTCTGATTATGATGCAAAGCAATTATTGTCTCATTCATAGCTTTCTTCCACACAAGATCTAGTAAAGCTTCATGATAGATGGTAGGTACTAACACAGAAGATAAGGTAGAAGTAAAAGTAGAATATGTAGTAGAAAGATGAGAAAAAGACAACACCAGCAGTGGAATGTTTAGTAATGCAAGACCAAATATCTTTATGAAATTCTATGAGAAGCTCAGGAGCATGAGCCTCATTTGAAGGAGGTGGTAGAGGAGGAGCGATTTGCATCTTTGTATTTACCTTTAGGGCTTGTTTGGTTAAGGGTGGAAGTGAGGAAGTGAGGAATTGAGGAAGTGGTAATAATTCCCTTTGGAACTTGAGAATTGGTTAGTAAGTTTTCTGGTGTTTGGATGTTGTTAGGAAGTGTGATTTGAAAAATGTTTTGTCTTTTCCGATGTTTGGATGGTAATGTGAAACTGGAAGTGAAAAAGTTGACCATAAAGTTGATTGTAAAATAATATTAAAATAAAAATTAATTAAGAAAAATAAAAAATAGACTATAATTAGCATGCAAGTGAGATTTACATGATCAAAGAATTAACTATTTTGTACTACAACTTATTACAAATGAGATTTACATGACCACAAAATTAAATGTAGCACTCTGGAAGTGAGAAAATGATTGTGTAAAAGAGAAAAGAGAAAAGGAAAAGGGTTTTCTTATTTTCTTTTCCGGTGTTTGGATAGATAGGGAAGTGATCAATTATACTTCCCTATTTCCTTACTTCCGCTCACTTCTTTGCAACCAAACAACCCCTTAGTCGTCATTAATAAACTTGCACGGTTGGTGGAGCTACAATATCGCAATCAGTCTGTATTAGCGTTGGAAGCAGTGTTTTAAATATCGGATATCGGCGATATACCGGTCGGCAAAATTATGTACCGGATACTGGATACCGGGTGGTATCTCGCGATATGGTACTAAATACCGGTTGATATATCAATAGTAAATACATATAAGACATTATTAAAAGAAATAAGTTATTATCCAAACATCATATAAAAACACCATTGAAATACCATAATGAACATAGAATAAAATAAAACAATCTCTCAAGCAAAAAATAATAATTATTATCCAAATAAGTAACTATAAGGGCCGATATATCGGATATTTCATCTCGGATATCGGCCGATATATCGGCCACGTGGCGATATATCGGCCAATATCGGTTCAAAACGATATCCGATAAATTTTTGCACTTATCGTATCGTTTTGTATAAAATACCGATATCTCTGCCGATATACCGGTATATCGGCCGATATTTAAAACAATGGTTGGAAGTTGCACATACTGTGAACTCTCAGAAGGAGATATAGGGCAAAAATATGGTATATTTTCAAAAAACATGACATCAACACAACCACATATTTCCTAGTTAAAGGGTCCCAACATTGATAGCCTTTGTGTTCGGGAGTACCCTAAGAAAAAAACGCTTAATTGCCTAAGGATCTAACTTATCATGTCCTTTTCCTAATACGTATACAAAACACAAACAACCAAAAACACGTAGCGCAAGTTTTAAACATGATTTTATTTTTATAAAAGTGAAAAGTGGAATGTTACCATGTAAGATAGAAGAAGAAACACGATTAATAAGGTAACATGCAGTTAATAGTGCATTACCCAAAAATATTTAGGAACATGCATATGTATCATAATTGTACATGCTATGTCTAGTAAATGACAGTTATTGCGTACAACAACGCCATTTTATTGTGGTGTGAGTACAAGTAGTCTAATAAATAATACCAAAAGACACATTATTCTTAGATCACAGATTGCCTGTATTCGAGGCTAGGAAGCATGTGCACTTCAAATGTGGACCCGTGTCATGTCAGATACGTGTTGGACACGCGTGAACACACGGATCATACACGATTCTTCTATTTTCTATGTACTTTCTAGAATTTGTTACATGTCCAAGTATCATATCGTGTTTTGTTTGTGTCCGTGAAACATAGATTCAAGGGCATTGGCAGAACGTAAATTATTATAGAACAAATAGATTGATTTAAGATCTCTTTGTGAAACAATTTAACACATAAAATTTTAGGTCTATCTTTCATTAAAATTAATCATGTCATACGTGAAAAATCATAATAAAAGTTACAAAGTATGAATAGCTTGAAACAATTTTAACATGTGTAGGTCTTGAAGGAGATTTACAATGGTTATTTTTCTAGACACAAAAGTAGATCTAAAATATTTTCCTAGCTGGCAAGATGCACACTCTAACTAGATACTGATCTAGTAGTAGGAAACAACTTGCTTATTGGTTTTAGAAAAGCATGGCCTAACTGAAAATGCCATTGAAGAGGCAAAGATTCTGAGATGATAGCCACAATACCCACTGAAGGGTTATCATTGCATCGAAGGTAGTATAACTCATCATGCTCATGTCCCCTACCAATCACTTTCTTCTTCGTGTGATCATCCTGAAACACACAGGAGATAGGAGAAAAAGTAACCGAGTAGTTTAAGATTTGGTTAATCAACTAACATATAAGAGATTAAAAGGTATATCGTGAATGTGATGAACGTCATACAAATATATAGACGATATGGGGTGAACTTTGCTAGTGCCAGTGAGAATTTTAGAACTGCCATCAGCAAGAGCAATAGAAGATGTAATACTAGATGGAGTAAATATGGAAAACAATGTAGATTTATCAATAAGGTGTGCAGATGCTCCATAGTCAATGACCCAAGAGGTGGAAAGAGAGCTGGCTAGACATGAGATACCTGGAGGCTACATCAGAGAACGTGGTGGACTGCATCTTATTCAAAAGGAAATTATACTCTTTGCGGCTGAGAAGTACAAGACTCTTGGCAGTGGTAAACCTAGTAGAGGACCCTTATGGAGCAGGAGGAGATAACATAATACTAGAGGCCCAGTGTTATTAACCATATACACAGACAAAAGGATGAAGCAGGTGAGGGCCATGCTGGCTTGTGTAGTTCTCAACATAGATCCACTCAGTGGTTGGTCTGACGGCAATGAGTACAGTGACAGACTGGGCAAGAGAAGGTGTCAGCATCATCATCGAGGGTTGATAAGTAGGGGTGCAATCGGATGCGTATATCCGTCAGATATCCACATCTGAATCCGCTAGCCATGCGAATTCGGATGTATTTTTTTTACATCCGACGGATTCAGATGCGGATTCGAATAATCTGTTATCGGATATGGATACAGATGCGAATAGGGTTCTTCAAGTCGGATTCAGATTTAGATATCCACAAGTATACATCTCCCTCGATCCCTCCTCCATGACCCTGTCGTCTTTAAAGACACCGAGTTCGATCCCACACACAACCACACCCCCGTCTCTACAAACCCCAAGGCGGGCCTCACAAGCTCCACCTCTCCATCCTCTACTACTTCCACGACTGTGGGTTCTTCATCGGCTCCTTCGCCTGGCCCCTCTTTTACAACGTTGCCTCCGCCTCGCCTTCGACCTCAATGCCCTAATCATTGCGCCCGATTATCGCCTTGCGCCCGAAACCTGCTTGCCGCCATCGACGATGCGATCTCCACCGTCAACTGGGCCCGACCCAGATTCGAACCGTTTCTCGCTGACTTCGACAAGGTCTTCATCTCCAGCGAGTCTTCTGGTAGCAACCTCACCCACCATCTAGCCCTAAAGTTCGGCCCCAAGTTCAGATGTTACATCTTACTCCTGTCGTTATTTGGTGGGACCCAGCAGACCGAATCTGAGGCGAATTGTCCTAAAGATGCATTCTTGAATTTAGAGCAGAGCGATCAGTATTGGAGGCTGGCGCTGCCGGCAGGGGTGGCGAGGGACGACCCGCTGACGAACCCGTTTGGGCCTGGGAGGGGTGAAGGTGGGGACTGTGTTTGTAGTGATGGACGGGCAAGATGTGCTAAGGGATCGAGGGGCGGAGTATTGGAATATGCTGAGGGAGATGGGGAAGATAGCGGAGGTGGTAGAGATTGAAGGGCAGCAACATGGGTTCTTTTCGATGAGTTCAAGGTTAGGAGGCGACAGATGAGATAGTGGCCGTGATCAAGCGGTTCATGGATGAGAATCAGAGTAGATGATCAGCTGATTGCAAATTTTGATCTTTCTTCCAGCATTGCTTATGTAACCGGATTACTATGATTGCATTTCATTGTAGAGTGAAGGGAAAGAAACCGCGGAAGGAGAATTGTCAATATTCATACAAGTGGAAGATAATATTCATATATCATGAATAAAAATATAAATATGTTAATGAGACAAACATGTTAACTACTTCAACTAAACTCAGATTTTATTTTGTTCTCGTTACAATATAGAAAGAAAGAGTGGTTACGCTTCTCTATTAATGCGATCAAAAAATGTTTAGTATTTTATAAAATTTGTGTTAATTTTATGTACATAATACAATAATCTAACATATATGATAAGAATGATAATATAAAATACTATTTTTATTACAATTTTCTCAAATATTATCGTCTAAGATTCATGAGCATATAACTTATTCATGCGTATCGGGTGACATGCCTTAAGTCCAAATCTCGCCCAATTACTTACATATGCAACCGGTTAGAAGAGGGGCTGAAGCTCACTTTCGCTAATTTTAAATGCACATATCTATTTTTGCATATTCGATAAGTATTCGCATCTGATTTTTATCTGATATCTGATTTTGACGGATACGGATAACATTTTTTCACATTCGCCAATATCTGCATCCGTATCTAAAGGTTGGGTGCGGATCCGAATATGATAAAGACAATATCCGATCCGTATCTGATCCGATTGCACCCCTACTGAGAAGGTGGTGGATTAAGTCGGCGAGGGGAGGGGCTGGCACATGAGTTGATGGCGAGTGCAGAGGAGGTGATAGATGGAGTCGGCAAGAGCAGATGTTGGTGCATGGGTTGTTGGCGAGTGCAAAGGGAGGTGGCGATGGGTGGAGGATGCGGGAAGGGAGAGATCTCACGATACTTATGATTCCATGTGAATGTGGAGAATGACGGCACAACGCTAGATGGTTGTGCTAGGTTTATTATATAAAATAAGGGGAAAAAGAGAAATTACAAAAATATCCCTACTCTAATAACATCCAACTAAATCCTTTTAAAGTTTGGATAAGATCCAAATAAAATCCAAAGGCGAATTCAAATCCCACTTCAAGAATGGACACTTAAGTCCTTAAAAGTACAACTGTAGAGAAATAGAAAACCCTAAAGAGGAATTGATTTATAATAAAGGAGAGAAAAAATATATATATAATAAGAGTGATGGGTATGGGTCTATTGGGTAGAAGCCCAATAGTTCAATAACCAATAGCCCAATAACTATTCTAACCTCCCCCTCAAGCTGGAGCATAATTGTCAACCAAGCCCAGCTTGCTATATAAGACAGAAAACACCTTTGGAGAAGCTGTTTTGGTAAGTAGATCTGCCAACTGCTTTGAAGATGGAGTAAACGAGAGAGAAATCACCTTTTTGGTCCATGCATTTCTGACTAGATGACAGTCAACTTCTATATGCTTAGTCCTCTCTTGGAACTCTTAATTTTGTGCGATGTATATAGCAAACTGATTATCATAAAATATAGACATAGGGCCAAGATGACGAAAATCAAACTCCAATAACAGATTCTTCAGCCACATCATTTCACAATTAATATGTGCCATGACTCTATACTCAGCCTCTGCATTGGATCTAGAAGCATCTTGTTTCTTGCTCCTCCAT
Source organism: Agave tequilana (assembly GCA_038442645.1). NCBI lineage: Eukaryota > Viridiplantae > Streptophyta > Magnoliopsida > Asparagales > Asparagaceae > Agave > Agave tequilana. The sequence goes on from JAVJIF010020622.1 coordinate 16,795, forward strand.
GTCACCATATTTCCTCCAATGAATGTGCAATAGCCAGTAGTGAACTTCTTATCTCTCTTATCACCAGCATATCCTGAGTAAGAATAGCCAAGAATACGAATATGTTCATGTTTCTTATACAATAAACCTTTTCCAGGAGAGTTTTTGATATAGACAAAAATCTTTAGAGCAGCTGTCCAGTGAACCTCTCTAGGCTGATGCATAAACCTACTCAGTACTCTAACTGCAAAGATTATTCAGGCCTAGTAACTGTCAAGTAGATCATCTTCCCAATCAATCTTCTATACTGTCCAGGGTCATCAAGTAGATGACTATTATCACACCATAAATTCATATTTGCTTCCATTAGAGTGCTAGCAGGTTTGCACCCCAACATGCCAGTTTTCTCAAGAATATCAAGTGTATACTTCCTTTGAGATAGAATTAAACCATGCTTTTGATAAGAAACTTCAATCCTGAGAAAATATCTTGGCTTTCCCATATCTTTCGTCACAAAATATCGTTTGAGATACTCCTTTGTTTCTGCTAAGGTCACAGAGTCACTTCCAGTTAGTAAAATGTCATCACAAACACAACCAGTATCACTGAGCCAGACTTGTACAACGAACAAACACTAAGTGATCTGAATGACAACGAGCAAATCTAATACCAGAGATAATTATGCTGAACTTCTCAAACCATGCCCTTGGACTTTGTTTGAGTCCATAGATCATCTTTCTAAGTTTATAGATAGTATTATCTCCCTGAGCAATATGTTCTGGAGGTTACTTCATATAAACTTGCTCCTTCAAGTCCCCATAAAGAAAGACATTCTTGACATCTAATTGAAATAAGGGCCATTCCATATTAACAACAATAGAAAACAGAATTCGAATGGAGTTCAGCCGAGCAACTGGTGAAAGTCTTAAAGTAGTCCACACCATAGGTCTGAGTATATCCTTTGGCAACAAGCCTGCCCTTATACCTATCCACTAAACCATCAGGGCGATACTTCAAGGTATAAACCCATCGACAACCTACAACATCATCTTTGGGTGCAAAGACCAACTCCCAAGTTTCTCAAGTAATAAGAGTATCCATCTCCTCATCCATAACCTGCTTCCAGGAAGGTATCAATATAACCTCCCATACGACCTGGGTAAAGATACAAAGGACAAAGACGGGGCAAACTGGCGAAAAAAGAGAGTAAGACGATCATATGAAGTAAAATGAGAGATATGATAATCAATACAAGACCGTTTACCTTTGCGCAGGGCAATAGAGACATCAAAATCAGAGGAAGGTATTGACAGCTGAGGAGGTGGACTTTCCACTGGAGAGGAGGCGGTTAGAACCGGCTCAGAGACAGGAACTTTTTGTCGATGAGTGTATACATGTCTGAAGTCTTTTTCTCGAGGTGGCTTTGGTGTAGGTGGCACTATAATGTCTTTTAATGACACTGAAAAAGAGACATCATGGACAACAAGTGCAGGCAAAAGAACAGGCGATAGAGAAATAAACTCTGATGCAGTAACTGGACCTTGTGGAGAAAAGTAGGAAATTGATTAAAAAAATGTGACATTAGCTGACACAAAATACTTTCTAGTTGATGGATTATAGCACCGGTATTCTTTTTGAGTTCGAGATTACCCAACAAAGACACATTTTATAGACCTAGGAGACAGTTTATTCAGACCTGGAGACAAATCTTGAACAAAGCATGTACAATTAAAAACACACGGAGGAATTGAGAAGATATTTTTGTCAGGATATAGACATGAAAAAGGGATTTTACCATGAAGAATTGAGGAGGGCATCCTCTTAATCAAATGACAGGCGCTTAACACTGCATCAGCCCCAAGTACTTTGGAATGTGCATATGAATCATCATGGTTCGAGCAACATCTAGGATGTGTTTATGTTTGCGTTCCGCAACACCATTCTGTTGGGACGTATGAGAGCATGGGGTTTGATGAATTATCTCATTCTTAGACAAAAAAGAGACACATCATTTTTCATATATTCTAGAACATTGTCAGTACGTAGCACACAGATAGAGGAAGAAAATTAAGTTTTTATTTCATTATAAAAGTTCAATGACACCAGAAACTTCAGACCTCTCTTTTAGCAAATATAATCATGTCATACGAGAGAAATCATCAATAAAGATAAGAAAATATCTAAAATCTTTGGATGAAAGCACACGACTAGGACCCCCGACATCAGAATGAACTAACTCAAATGCAGAACCAGTGTTTTAAATGTCAGATATCGGGAAAATGTCGGATGTCGTAATCGGATGTCGGATTTCAGATTTCGGAGATATTTCGGGGCCATCTAGTAAATTTCGGACGTCATGGAGGATAACAAATATATATCCTAAATGTCTTAAATAATGTAATCTTAAAATTCTTATCAAGGTAATACATACACAGCTTATGCAAAATTACAAAATATGTTTATGATAGATATACTTGTCTTAATATTTTGCATACACTTACAACTCATTGTAGAAATTTCTCAATTACTCTAATTTTGAAGACCAACCAATACATTAGGTTTTTCCTGAAATGCTAGCCTACACTTTCCCGAAATGGCGACCAACATTTCGTCAAAATGTCAGCCAACATTTCTGATTTTGCCCGAAATGTCGGCCGATATTTTCTAAAACGCCATATCAAATGAGGGTGGAGATGTCGTGACGGTAAGGGCTTGAAAACGAAATGCCGGACGACATTTCGGAAATGTCGGATGACATTTAAAACACTGTGCAGAGCTACTACAGTTATTGACTCGACTCGAAAAAGAGACGATGATGCTTGCCCATCTCACAAGACAACCAAATGTAGAGAAAGAAGACTCAACATAAATTACTGACTGAAACTTCTGTAATAAGGGATGACCCAAATACCAGTGCCAGAGTAGAATAGGATCAGGCTGACCTGTAACTAAGCTAGTAGGGGACACTCCGTCATCCAAATAGTACATGCCTCCTCTTTCTGATCTGAACCAATCCTCCTCTCAGTTGTCAGGTCCTGAAAGACACAGTAAGAAGGAAAAAAAGGTTACATTGCAGTTATATTGTTTGATAAACTGGTTGATGGATAACAAGTTTACAGGAAATTTTAAAAAATATAACACATTTTTAAGATTCAAGGGTTGGAGTAGCATGAACTACCCTATCACCAAGGACAGAAGATTGTGTACCATCAGCAATGTTAACAGAAGAAAATTGAGTAGAAAGATGTAAAGAGGTGAATTTGTCCTTAATACCTATCATGTGAGATGAGACTCCTGAATCTAATATCCATGGTCTGTGAGGAGAGGCAATATAAGCATTCATATCTAAAGAGGATGGATGAGTAGATGAATAACCTGTCTGATAGAGCTCGCTGACGTAACATGTTATACTCATCCTGTGATATCTGAACAGTAGGAGCACCAGAAGGTACAGAGGCAGTATCCGAGAGAACATGAGCAATATCTTCAGAGAACCAAGATGGAGAAACAAGAGAGGATGAAGTATTTGAGACAACCGATATCGCAGTCAGTTATAAAATCACCAGAATGATAGCCAGTAATAGTAGTAAACAACCAGTAATGAAGAGAAACAAGTTAACTCAGTTACCAGATGTAGCATAAACAACCTTAAATAGCTAGATCAGATGTAAAAATTTAATTTTTGAGCAGTAAATATAGCAGATCTCACCAGAGAAGTCTCGTAAAGCATCAAAGAAGCCAGATCAGATGTAAAAGTCTGATTTTTGAGTAGTAAACAGATCAGATCTCACTAAATAGGACTTGTAGAGCATCAAAATAGCCAGATCAGATGTAAAAAATTTGATTTTAAGTAGTAGACAGGGCCGATCTTACCAAAGAAGCCTTATAGATTATTAAGAAGACCAGATCGGAAGTAAAAATCTGATTTTTAGAAAAGTTGCAGTGCTCCTTGGAGATGTTGGAGGTAGGGCGACAATCCTTGGAGTCTTGAAGAAGGTGGTTGAGGAGAGGAGGGGAAAAGATTTTAGGGTTAGGGTTTTTCTTACTCTGATACCATGTAGAGAAATAGAAAACCCTAAAAGGGAATTGACTTATAATAAAGGAGAGACAATATATATATATATATATATATATATATATATATATATATATATATATATATATATATATATATATATATATATAAGAGTGATGGATATGGGTGTATTGGGTGGACAATAACTAATAGCCCAATAACTATTCTAACAACAACAGTGCAATCTCAATCAAAACCAAGTCAAGTATGAAAAATATACTTTATGTTTTAACTAGATCACTATTCAAATTCATTTAAAATTTCATATTAATAATGGACCGTTAAGTTGCAAAACTAGAGCATACATTCAAACTCAATAAAAAATCAAACCAAAACTAAAAAGTATTCCCTAGTCCCTAAGAAGAGCGAAAATCCAACTCACTATATATTCCAAATTCAAGAATTGAGCTCTAAGTCCGTAAACCAGCATGAATATCTCAATAGTCGAATCCAAAATACAAACATGGACCCCAAAGCCCCAAAACTAGCAAAAATCACCTAAGACGGACCTCTAAGTCCGTAAGCTAGAACCAAATATCCAGACTCAAATATGAACCAAAGGTCAATTTCCGTACCGAAGCTTAATAGGATCGCTAAGTTTCCAAGCCGAAAATTCAAAGCAAAGACCAAGATTTTGTGTTCTTAATAATCAACGTACAAAATTAAGTTGAATCAAATGTAAACTACAAGTACGCCTCTGGTCAAGCCATGTAAAGCAATATATTGGAATAAAAATATACTCTCCAGTTCCCTTTTTTTTAGTGAGTTTCTCTTCAAATGTTTTGTCTATTAACCCTTAATTGAAGATTCTGCTCTAGAAAGAAAGGGTAATTAACAATACACTCTCGAGGCCTTTGGAAGCCGTGAAACCACACACAAAAAAAAACTCTATCCCATATGGGGATTTCCCTAAATTCAAATATCCAATCTCGTTGTGTCCTCCTTCCCCCACATTCAGGAGAGAAGGATAACTTTTGACCATACAGTAGGATTTTTGCAAGTTGCAAAGTCACAAAAGGCTACTTGGAAATTTGGAGAACCTAATTGTTGGTCACGCAGGTTAAGCTCATGCAACCATGGAGTCCCTCAAATTTCTCCTAGAGTAGGAAAAGAATCAAGGGTGTGTTTGGCACATAAAATGCAAAATTTCAGTCTGGCATTACTTTCCCAGGAATATTTTCGAGGCATTTAATTCCTGGGAATATTATATTACATTGTTTGGTATAATTTGAGTATTCTTGGGAATCTAAGATTCGTATGTTTGGTGCACTGTAAAAATTCCAAAAATTTCATATTTACAAGAGTACCTTTTACAATTTTTTTATGTGAAATAAAGACCAATATCTAAACACAACATAAACATGTAGGTAGTGGCAAAATCGACTAATTTAAAACATTAAACATATCACAAATAAATAAACAAATAACTCGTGTCACCATTTTGCTAAGCATTTCACAACACAAATTGACAAATTTAAAATATTGCAAAGCGCTTCAAGGAACAAATGATGTGGCAGATGCAAAACACATTGCATCTCCTTCAACAATAAAATACACTCAACACATTTTAGATTTTCGGTAGCTAGGAGTCATAGGGTGAATAGTTTTGGTGGCTAAAATTAGAATGAATTTGTAGGATATTTAACAAGTTTATAACAGAAAAATACTATGTATTGGTAGCTAGAGATACATAGAAAATTATCATTCTTGCAATTTAAATCACTGAAAAATTAATTTGTGAATATTTAACAATTTAGTACAATTTCAAAAATTATTTTGGATGATAAAATTATCTTCAAAATGACGGACACACACTAAAATCTACTAAAGACATAATAGTATTATACAAATAACAAATAGCATCATGAACAAATATTTAATCATTAAACAATATTTTGCGAGCAATAATATAGATTTAAAAATTCATTTGTACGAACATGTGAGAAGTCGAGGGAAGATAGGAGGGTAACAAAAGAGAGAAGAGTGTATAATAGAAATTTGAGGAAAGAGGGAGAAGAAAGGAGAGATGAGGAAGGAGGAGGAGAGTTCCCGATCTAGGGTTAGGGTTCAAGAGAAGAGGACGAGAACTCTGCGCGCTTCGGTCTTGAGAGAAGCCAACCTTTAGATAGGGAGACTCACGATTGAAAGAAAATTTTTTATCGTGAGTGAAAGAGTCAAGATAAACAAAAAAGAAAGAGAAGAAGAAGAAAGCGATATTATAGAATACCTGATACCCACCTGTTATGATCGGAAACTCCCATGAATTGGAGTAATTTAATGCCAATGGGAATTCTAATGATCATTATGTGAATGGAAATTTAAGTGGGAATTTCAAATTCTTGAGTCAATTTCCGCGTACCAAATGCACCCTAAATATGATAAATTTACTGTAGGTAATTGCATATCTTCTGGTACTAATACCTGTATTAATGACTTGAATCACATTTCTTGCTGGAGATTCATGAGTGAAAGGAATGAAAGAATTAAGCTTGCCTCCTGCATGGCACATACCTTGTTTGATGTTTACATTTCTTCGTTGAGATAAGTTTATTCTTTTAATGCTAACAGCATGTATGATTTATTTAATCTAAATTTGACATTGCATTTAATATCTCGATCAGTCTTGCGAAAAATGAGTCCATCTCCCCAGGACTAAGTGATATTCGTTTTAAATTGCAGATAGATCCTTTGAACTTTCCTCTATAGATGTTACTGTTACTTTCCAAGAGTCCATTCTTATAAAAGTTCCTTTTCTTTATTATCAGGTATGACCCCTTCACTGATTCCTACCACTATGATATGGAGGGCAGTGGTGTAATATGTTTGGCTGTTGACATTCTTCCAACAGAGTTTTCTAGGGAGGTGATGTACTTACTGCTTTTATTTCTTGTTTTGATTAAGTTAATTTATGCTGGTAGAATGGTTTTCCCTTGGATATGTTTTACTACTACTTGTACACATAAAGGTATATTCAGTACATTTATTTTCTAAATCAATTGTAGGCTTCTCAGCACTTTGGGGATATCCTATCTCAATTTGTCGGTAGCATGGCTTCAACTAAGAACATAAGAGAACTGCCTCCCCACTTAAGGGCAGCTTGCATAGCTCATGAAGGAGCGCTTACTTCCATGTACACATATATTACTCGAATAAGAAATTCTTCTTCAATGTAAGCTTCTGAACTTTTCCCTACTCTTCTTTGATGCCTATATCCACCAAAGGAAAAACTTTGCCTTCACGTTTCAGATCAACATGATTTTCTTTCTCAACTTTTATGTGGTATAGTGGTAGAAAAAGGATTAAATTTTCATAAACTGGTGAGAATTTATGGATCTGGAAGATGATTTAGTTTAACTATGAAAAACAGGTTATTGGAAAAACATATGCAAGCTATTCAATGTAACAGTTGACATTTAGTGCTAATATATGTCAGAGATGAGTGTAGTAAAAATATTTTTCCTGCAATATCATTTTGTACTAACTTTGTCATAATGATGCAGAAGAATTAAGGTGTTAAAAGCTGGATTCTCTACTAAATCCTGATTTAAAGATTCTCCAGGTCTAGATGTAGATCTTTATTCATGTAATGAATATTAAAGTAGCATGTCCAGCATCCGAAGGAAGATATCAAACTATTTCTAGATGACAAAACTGTAGTTCAGGTGCCAATGTACTTGATTAGTTGCCGTAATAGTTCAACCTAAATTGCCCAAGAAGAACACTTTTTTTGGTAGAATTAAGTAATTAATGGAGGGAGTGATGAGGGAGATATTTACCTCTAGTGAGCCTCTTAAAGTCCCTGTCACTACATCAAAAGTCTAAAAAGTTGTGAGAGTCATGGTAATACTTTTACATTCTAACACGCCCTGCACATCGAGCACTCTTGTTATGGTTCAAAAACCTTACTTTTTGCAATGGTATTTTTTTAATGTGTTTTTTCTAAATGTGCTCCCATTGGGATTTGAACTTGGATTGCTCTGATACCATTTTAAAATAGCTATTATTACACCAAAACTCTGAAAATATGTAGAGTTGAGGTTGATATTTTTATAGTGTAGTAGAGCCATTTATAGAGTTATATTTTTGGCCATATGGCGGTCCATGTTGTCATTCTTTTCTTGTTGCAAAGTTAATTTAGCTAACAATTAGAAAATTCCTATTAGTCTCTCCAAGAGCTTTCACCACTACAAAAATTATTAGTGTCAACCAGGCCAAGAACAAGAGTGTTTTTTTGTCCTTAGGGTATGAGGTGGCAAACAAGGATTCTCAATGGGAAGACATTAACATGATAGTTAATAATATTTTTCTTAGATATGTAAACATTCATAATCAAATGCATGGGGATATGCTTTAAGGCATATTTGGATATGCACTATCCTTTTTCTTTAAGTATTCTCCTTATATATCTTTCTTGGGATAAAAGTTCTCTAATAGTGATGTAGGAGTAGATGCTCACTAGCGAAAGGGGGGATTTATTAGAACATAAAAGTAAAAAGTAATTTTAATTTATTAACCCCTATGTATTGCGGTATGAGTGCTAGAGATGTGGTATGCGGGCACTCTGCTCCAAGTTCAATGCTGACACGTTGGCAATGGTTATTTATTTTTTCATTAATTATTAAAATGAAAAAAATAGTTAAGTTTAGTCTGTATAACTAATTTCTATTTGGTGGTTAGAAGGAAAAGGTCTTTCATCAAAATAAACTAACAGGAAGTAATGAACTCTTACATTGATAGTATTTTAATTGAATATTTGGAAATATATTAAGTTATATGTTGAAATCCACTTGGTTCTCTTTGTGCGCGTGCGCGTGTGTTTAGCAGGGGGATACATTGCATCACAAGATTATCGTACAATCACATGCATTGTTGTTTTGAATCTCGTTAAGAATTCATCTGGATAAGGAGCATGTTGTGTTATTCTATTTAATCATTCTAAAGGTTATTGTTAAAGTCTTTTTCACTACACCAAAACTCTTAAGTTATGGTGAAGGTTGAGAGTAATATTTTTACATTCTAACGTGTCCCCTCAGGTTGAGGGCATTTTTCATGGGCCGAAATCTGAGCTTTTATGACAACATTATTTTTATTTTTAAACCCGCTTTTAAATGCGCACCAAATGAGAATTGAACAAACTTTGCTTTGATACCATAACAAAGTCTCTTCCACTACACCAAAACTCCAAAGTTGTTGTGAGGGTTTATGTTAATATTCTTATATTCTAACAGGTACAATATACAAAAAAGTTATGGGTCACACAATCACAAATGTTGGGAATAATTTACTGGAAGCTCTAACTTTAAATGTGGCAAAGTTAGAACATTTATCTTGTTAGGAATTTTTGAAATCTATGAGTGAGGGTATAAATATCTTTACATTACCTAGATAGATAATAATTCAACCAGCAGTTGAAAATAATCAAAACGCATGATAACACCAATGACGGAGGATACATTTGATTGAAAGATTTATTAATATTACATGAATATGTTTTGAAAAACATTTATGTCTTGCACATGACTTGTGAACTTCATGAACTATCGAACATTGAGATGAGTCATCTTTGGCTTTTCAGCTTTATCTCGAATGGAATTCCCTATAGTATATCTATCATCTTTCTTCTTATTGAGATGCTTGGTGTAGGAGAATTTTGGAGGACTGCTCCTTGTTTGCATGAGTTAAAACAAAATAAGGTAGGGTCCTGCGCACCAACTAGCATTCTAGGTTTTATGGAAATTTGAAAATATTTCCTTGGCACTGAATTTTTATAGAAGGTTGATATAAGGGCTACAACAGATTGTAAAATTTGATTGACCTTTCCTGGAATCTTGTGATGCATAGGAGAGGGTGACAGAAATGTTGATGTGAATGGCTTAGCCAATGATGATGATGTATCTGGTATTCTCTGAGAAATGTAGTCACTGCAGAGTAATTTCATAGAGACTAATTTGGATAACAAAAAATTATGTTATAGCTAATTAGATAAATACTGAGTCTTGCACTATAGAAATATGACTGTGCCTATTTGATCTATGGATTTTCTCATCTATAGTTTTGGCAGGAAAAATAGCAAATGAGGTTTTGTGTTGCCAATATTTTCAGTTTCAGGAATAATTCGGGACTGTTGTTGCCTTCTTGTGCTTGTATCTTCTTACCATATCGTGTAAAGAAATGACTGAAATTCTATTCCAGAAGTTGATGTTTCAGTGTTGAAAAACGATAATTTGTATCATATTTCCTGAATTATATCACATTAGATATTTTGACTAAGGTTCCAGAAGTTAGATATTTTTAACAGGTAATTGCCTATGCATCCTTATTTTGACTTATTATTAATTCCTAATCCTATTTTGATTTGACCTTATTTTTTAGTCTTTCATCTTACTTTTTAGTCCATCTGCAAAATATGACAAAAATACCCTTTTATGATAAAAGAAAAAACTAATAAATCACTAGATCTCATTTTAATATTCAGTTTTCTTGTTCTCACATCTCTCACTGAGTGTTTTTTTTATCTTTAACCGCTCAAAACTGTAGCCCTTATTTTCACAAAATAAAATTCCTAACCAAAACGAATCTCACTATCCCTAAAAATTTTCTCTTGAATCTATTAAAAAGAAGAAAAAAACAAAGGTCAGTGGGTAGCATAGGCAATAAATCTGTAATATAAACTAAAAATGTGTAACAAATATGAAGTATGTAACATAAGCGAGAAGTATGCAACAATACAATAAAATGGTTATCATAAATGTTAAGTATGTAACAACAATAATACTTATATAACAAATAATAAGCAGGTTGCAAGCAATATATGAGTTAAATAAGCAATAAGTGGGTATCATAAGTGATAAGCATGTGATAAATCATAAGCATGTAATATAAGAAATAAGTAAAGTAAGCTATATGTGTGTAATAGAAGTAAAAATTGGGTAACACAAGTCATAAGTATGTAATATATAAACAAGGGCTTTTTGAATATTTACCCTAAACTCTTATCTATTTAGAAATTTATTCCCTAAGATATTGTTAATTTACTCCTCAAATCTCTTGAATTGACAATTTTAGCCCCCGCTCTTACTAGCTAAGTATCAAAAGATGATTTTCCATTTTTGCTATTAAAGTATTAAAAATGGCTAATCTACCCTCTCCCTGTTAATCCACTCACTAATTTTAATCCTAATCTTATTTCTTCTCCTTCCTCTCTCCGCAAATGAGAAAAATTTAATCACTAATAAATAAAAAAAGAAACTTAGAGAAGAGAGAGGAATTGTAGGGGGAGAGAGAAATGAGGGCAGGAGGAGAGAGGCGCTACGGAGAGAGAGGTTGCAGGATGTGCGAGAGAGAGAGAGTGAGTGCGAGAGAAGCGCGATAAAGGGGGCAGATCTGTTGTCGCCCCCTTCTCCTTTGTTTTCTTTCTTTTTCTTTAAAAAAACACAAGGTATGGCAGGTAGTTTAGTCCTATTTCATCCAAAAACCAATGGTAGGGGTAAGCTTTTAGCAATCATAATATTTGAGGGGTAAATTTCTAAATATAGAAGATTTGAAGGGTACATATTTGAAAAACCCTATAAACAATAAATAAGTAAAATTAGAGATACATGTGTAATACAAGTTAAAAGTGCGGAATACAAGCCCTAAGATGTAAACATAAGTGGTGCATGTGTAATAGAAGTGAAAATAGGTAATATAAGTTATAAGTATGTAACATAAGTAATAAATAAGTAATACACTAAATATCTAGCACAAATAATAAGTGAGTAAAATAAATGTTAAATGAGTATAATGAATGATAGACATGTCATAAATCATAAGCATGTGATATAAAAGATAACTGTGTAACATACAAGTATGTAGCATAATCACTAAGTGTGTAACATAAACAATAAGTGTGTAATAAAAGTGATTGGTGTGTAATAAAAGTGAAAAATAAGTAATATATGCCATATGTATGTAGCACAAATGATAAGTGAGTAATACACAAAAATATGTAACACAAGTAATAAGCAAAGTAAATGTTAAATGAGTAAAATAAGTGATAAGCATATCATAGATCATAAGCATCTGATACAAGCGATAGGTGCGCAGTGTTGGCTTGTTTGTTTTACTGCAAGTGGCTGCAAGTCGTAAGTCATAAAATGAGAATGGAAAAGTGAACTGTAGTAGGAAAAATATATTATGTTTTACGGTGTTTGGTTGGTAAAGTGAAAGTGTAAATGTGAAAGTATATTGTGTTTTATGGTGTTTGATTGGTAAAGTGAAAGTGTAAATGAGAAAATATATTGTGTTTTATAGTATTTGGATGGTAATGTAAAAGTGTAAGTGAAAAAATTACCACAAAATTAACTGTAGCAGTGATTTAAATATTATAAATACTATTAAATTAAATCTACTATTAAAAATTAAATTGTATTAATAAATTTGAGATAAAATATTAATAATTTTAATATTTTATTTATAACAATAATATTAATAAAATATTAATAAAATTAGTAAAATATTACTAAATATTAAGTAAATAAATAATTATAAAATTTTAAGAAAATCTAAAAAACATTAAATTTTAAAAATACTAATAAGACATAAATATTAAATTTTTTAAAGAAAAATAATAAAATATAGTTATAATATTATAATATTATAAATACGTAAAATTATTATAATATTAAATTTTACTATAATATTATAGTAATATTATAAAAAAATAAAATTCACAAAGTAAAATATAATTATAAGTTTAATAATAAATTATAATTATAATATTATTATAATGAATTATTATTACAAAATTAACATAATAAAATATTAATATAATAATAAAGTATATTATAATATTAATAAAGTAATTATTTATATTAAGAAATTAATAAATTAAATATATAGTAATTTTATATTAAGGCATAACATTGTTATATTAATAAAATATTAAATCTTAATAAAATATTAAAAATAAGAAATTAAATAATAAAATAATTAAAATAATAAATTATTAAATAACAATATTAATAAAAATATTAAAATATTATATATTAAAACAATATTAAAAATAATAAAAAACTAAATATTAAAAATATAAAATAATTAAATAAGAATTAAATGCTATTAAAAATATTTAAAAATATTAAATATTTAATAATATTAAATTATATATTGATTGTCAAGTAACTGCTTTGGACTGCAAGTGTACTATAAGTGAGATTTACATGACCACAAAATTAACTGTAGCAGCTGCAAGTGAGAAAATGTGGGTGTAAAAGTGAGATTTACATGACCACAAAATTAACTATAACAACTGCAAGTAGAAAAATGAGAGTTGCATTTTACAAGTTATTTTGCAGCGAAGCGAAGAGCGAAAAATGAAAAAAAGGTGTTACGTCTTACGACTTGCGGCAAAACAAACAGACCCGTAGTAGATAAGCGTTTGATAATTAGCATGTAACATAACCGATAATGTGTAACAAAAGCGATATGTGTGTAATATAAGTAAAAATTATGTAACATAAACAACAAGTATAATCTAAACAATAATCCTATAAATCAAGTTTTAAAAATGCGCAGGAAATTAAATAAATGTCACTTAAATAAAAGCAAGCAGCAGAATTAACAAGTGTGTAATAAATCACAAGTACATAATATGACATAAATAAGTCAGTAATGTTAGCAATAAGTATTAGTTGTTGAAGGATTTCAACCTCTAATCTAGGCCTGGATCCTCGACCCACTTGTTAATCTGTAATAGAGCTGCTATCTTAGATAACATAGGCGTATGTCATCTACCCATTCAAGAGCCGCTATCTTCCTTATTTTAGCCTTTGAATGTTCATCAAATTCTAGTGTAACTGTGTAAGCAATGTGGAAGTGCAATACACAAGGAGTCGGGTGTTTTTATCATTTTCCATAGTCTAGTTGTTGTCCAACACAAATAGTCTGTTTAAATTTTTCTAAAAAATTAAAAGTTTTAAGTTACAAACCATGTGATTGGCTCGCAATACGCATATGAATTCATTAGATAACTCGTGTGATGTGTCCTGAGTCCCCAACCTTACTTACGCTTTTTAACATTTATATTATTCATGTATTCATGTACTCTGAATTATTTAATAATCATGTATTATTTTGGTATGTACACACCTATTTCCAATAGGCATTAGTTTGTTGACATAGCCAATGCAATATATTCTTCGTCAACCATACCGGCAAATTATACTTTAATAAATAACATTAAAGGTGTGTAAAAGAATCATATGTAATATAATTGATAAGTTAGTAATATAAGGGATAAGAGTCTAACAAGTAATAAATATGTAATTACTAATATATTTGTAACATATGTGATAAATGTGAAACATAAGTAGTAAGTGTGTACATAGCCAATAAGTGTATATCGGCAAAAAGTATGTAACATAAAAATAACATTTAAAAGGTGTGTAAAAATCATAAGTATGTAATATAATTGATAAGTTAGTAATATAAGGGATAAGAGTCTAACAAGTAATAAATATGTAATTACTAATATATTTGTAACATATGTGATAAATGTGAAACATAAGTAGTAAGTGTGTACATAGCCAATAAGTGTATATCGGCAAAAAGTATGTAACATAAAAATAACATTTAAAAGGTGTGTAAAAATCATAAGTATGTAATATAATTGATAAGTTAGTAATATAAGGGATAAGAGTCTAACAAGTAATAAATCTGTAATTAGTAATATATTTGTAACATATGTGATAAACGTGAAACATAAGTAGTAAGTGTGTACATAGCCAATAACTGTATATAGGCAAAAAGTTTGTAACATAAAAAATAACATTGTAAAATATATTATACAAATTTAACTCATAATGGTAGATGAAGAGAACTACCTTGAAACCTCAAAAAAAAAAAAAGGCTTAAAAATGCGAATGAGAGATGAGAAAGGAGTTAATAATGGCTAAATAAATTGAGTAGTTTGAAGTGGGATTTAAGTTATAAGTGCAAAATTGTTAAAATAATTTAAGTATATTTGAAAAGGACTAAAAAGTACAATTCTTATGATTGTTTACTAAAAAAATGATAAACACATTTGGGTTTATAGTTAAAAATAGGTCAAAATAGGAATCTTAGATAATTACCCCTATTTTTATTGTTTAATTATGGTATAAAATCACATTAGATAGTGTTATTTTAATAAATTTTCAGAAGTTAGATAGTTTTAATGTGTACTTATGCTACAAATGTCCTTTATACTTCCACCAAATTACATTTATACTTTCACCAAAGCTGCATTGGTGCTTGTCGTCCTTGTTTCATGTAATATCTCTACTAATTGTGAATGTAATGCTGATGCTTTGCAGGAATGCACAACGATATCCTGTGAATGGTTCATCTAGCGGAAAGAAGTGTAATACATTGGTAATTCCTTTTAACACAGAGATGTATGCATACGTTAAAATACACACACAAACATGTGCACATGTACTCTTAACCACACACGCACACACATTAGTATATACTGTATCTGTTTACAGTATCTTAGTAATTTTTTAAATATGCGCTTGTACATACATGCACATAAATAGTGCACGCATGTCTGACTGCATGCATATGACATGCATGTATATGCAACAAGATGTGTGAATATGAGAAGTGTGGTGTATTGATAATTCTTTAAGAACCATGTGTGTGCGCACGCACACCACAAATAGACGTATTCATCTAACACATGCACAGTCGCATGCACATGTTTTATGTGTATTGTGTGTGCATGTACAATATATTGGTAATTCATATACACTCACACACACACCTCATGTCTGGATGGTCACACACATATGATGTGCACGCATATATATATATCTACATGTATTCTTCTATGAAGAAGTGTGGTATGGTGGTAAATTCTTTAAGTATGCCACATACATGCGCATGTGTGCATTCTCGTTGAGAAATGCATTAGTGCACACACATGCCGTATTATTATGTGGTGGGTGGGTAGGTATGCGTATGCAAGCGTTTATGTTACATTAGTAATTGTTTTATTCACCTATTCAGTTCTTGTGTTTCACTACGTTAAATAGGAAGAGTCTACTTGATAGCATAATCTATTGCTTCAACATAAGCATATATAAGGAAACAACTACCTTACTATAATTCTTTTAAAGTTCAAGGTGAGTGGAAATAGAATTTTGAATGAAGTGTCCCACTCATGTGTCAGGGAATGACATGATACAATTCTTATTATTAATAACCACCATGAACTTTCCCTCTACTTTTTTCGTAGCTATGTTTCAATAATTTACTGCCATTACAGTTAGTATGTGTCACACCCCCAACCCACAACACAGTTTGAAGGAATGACATTGGCAAAATGAGTATGAAAATGATCATGTACACATCCTAAGCCTTACAATATTTAGCTATAGCAATAAAAATCGAAAATAAACATATATTAACGGTTAATATTCATAAAATTTTCAAGCAAAACATCAGATAACTGAAGTCTCAAATCCAATTCAAAAAATAAAATTAATCTCTGATTACATGGGTTTCTCGCTACTAACTTCACTATTAACTAAATCTAGAACTTCAATAAAATGAAAATATCGAACAACCGAATCGTTTAGTTTAGATCTTTAAGAATCAGTCTTCAATGCTACTGTGTATAAATAGTTAAACATCGGGGTGAGCAATGAGTCAATGAGGAAATAACTATCTAGCAATCAGACTTACAAGTTTCATAGCAATAATTCAACATATTTAGTAATTTTTGCATGAGATACTACAAATATTCATAATCACAAGACATAGTGCATATCGTTGTAAAAATGCTTTAAATATATGAACAATAAGCAGTAAGAATTAATTTGTATCAATGTATCATAGCATTAGTGATCTTGTATATTTCTTAGTGTCATTAGTTTATTCATTTCGTTCTCCATTGGTTACAAATTATTACCAGTCCAGTAGCATGGGAATGCGATTAACCACATTAAATCAATAAAGTCTTCCAGGGACTCAGTGCACTAACTGTCGTGGGTTTTCTTGAACTCCAAAACAGTAAGTTACCCAAAAGCCAATAATAGTGCAGTAATGACCTATGACATGTATACAATAACAAATAACAACATCATAATTGGATTTGAGAGGATTTCAATTTACAATGATTAATATCTCAGTTTCTTGACATTATAGTGAAATATCATGTAGTTATACAATAAAGATATCTCTCTACAATAATATATACTGTAAATTAAACCAATGTAAATCAAAAGCATACATGCAATGACCAAAATTCATATCTGATCTAAATTATGCGATAAAACATAAATTTATTGGAAAAAAGTTACATAATTAAGTTAGGAACCAAAAGCATATGTATTCATATATTAGTGAATAGGCATAATTGTTCATTAACATCTATTAAGATAGAAGTCTACTCTCCTCCGGTCGATTGAACCTTCACAGTGAGTGTGATGTCACTCTACACTCAATCTTACGATATTCCTAAATGATGCCCAAAATATATTAACAATCAATTTATTCTTTATTAAATATCTTATAACATAACCACTAATAGATCCAAAAACCAAAGCCCTACATTCTAAAACTAAATGAAACCTGTGATAATATATTATAACACACTCATACTGAATTTAGGTAATTTTAAGATTTTTTTTGAAATTTTAAAACAATTTTTAGTATAAGGGGAGTTTATTTGCAAATTGCAGATAATCCATGATTAACCGTCAAATTACCACTGCTCTTGAAAAACCTGAATAAATCAAAAATACAAATAAAAAAATATAAGGTCTTGTATGTAATTTCTTTTGGACTAATCTTTAAATTCTGTTTTGTTGTTTGCTGTTGACTGAATTAAACTGTAAAAGCAAAAAGTTCAGAACTTTTATGTAAAATTGTTTACTAACTGTTGAAAATTGAGGCTGAATTGTAATTTTACAAAAATCTGGTTTTTCAGAAAAATAAATTATTTTTATAGTAGTTTGTAAACATGAAAAGATCTTTAGAGTAATGTTTCATTGTCTTTTGTATAAAGTATTTATGTATAAAGGTAGTTTTCTACAAAAGGATTTTAATAGTTTAGTTTTTTCTGAATTCAATTTGAAGGTGGGTATATTTATCTTTTTCTGATAAGCAAGTTAACAGTGTATCGTAGTTATCTATACTTATGAGAAATTTATAGTCATTTTAAATAATAAAATTTCTACTAGTAGTTTTTTGAATATTGGATTAAAATTCATGTTAGTATTGATAATTTACCCTGTTTATTCTACACATGTTTTTAGATGCTGTGGATTGAAATCAGTGATTTGGAGTTCAGTTTGAGTTGGAGACTCTGTGTTTGTCTGGGTTCCAGCTTTCTGATGCCTATATTTAAGATAATTGTTAGGCTGTGTCCTTGAACACTATCTCACTTGCTTGACAGGTATCTCTAAGTGGTCATTTGTTTGATCATTGTCTAATTAACGAAGCTTTAGATATTATTGAAGCTGCTGGTGGATCTTTTCGCTTGGTTAGATGTGAAGTGGGTCAAAGTGCAGACGCCATGTCCTATTCTGAACTTGAAGTATGTTAACTTCTACTAATTAGAATGTTAATGTTCTATGCACATTGCCAGTTTACCTGTTTACTACTTTTTATGTCGTAATCGAGTACTTGCTTTCTGAGCTTTGTTTCATCGATAATCTCATTTAAATGTTACCATATCTTGTGTTATGAGTGCTTTTATTTTTATGTATTGTTCGCTTTCCTAATGCATATTTTGATATTTATGTAGTGATTATTTTTGTAGAAAAAATGAAGTTCTGCACTGTGTTTCTTACATATGGGAGGCAACTCATGTTATGCATGCTATGAAATATGTTAATACCATGCTCGAAACATGTTAAGTGGTAACCATTAAAAATGTCTTCATCTAACAACCACTGCAAGAATTGTTTGGCTAAAAGAACTACTACTACCCATAATGATTTATTTATTAAGCACATCATTTGATAAACCAACATAAGGAACATTGTAACATGGATAATGATGAATTGCACCTTTCTTCCACTGTTTCAAGGCGGCCATGATGTCTCTATGTAGTCAGAAACCCTGACCTGACTCTCAGTTGTGTACATAGAGCCTCACTATATGCTTTATGCTAATATCTAGCCATATTAAGTTTCTATATCTTCTTACATTTACATTTGCTGTTACCAATAACAGTTAGGAAGGAAGTGGGAAGTCCATTAAATTCTGAACTGTAATATCATTTTATATCTTATATCTTATATCCACCAAGTAAGCTTATATATGGTTTTATATGCATGGATATGAGTCTCACTATATACACCTCCTTTGCATGATTAGCCAGGTGCCAAAGTGCTCCCTACCCCTGAGCGACATAACATAGAAGATGTAATGCACAGTGCTTAAAAAAGTAATAAAACAGAGATTTATTCACCAATGCACAACTTGGTGTACATAGTATATATAGGGCAATTCACAACATGTGTCTTCACATATAATGCACATATTTATGTGGTAGAGGAAGTCAAAAACCTTTCTGTATACTGATTCTGAAGAGGTTTGAAAGGACGTGGTAGATCAAAGGTTCTGTAGTACAGTGAACAGACAGTTTTCTTGATTGATCTTCTAAAATTAGTAGCCAACTTTTGTGGCTTACCTTTTTTGTGCTTTTAGAAATGAATAATGCCAAGATTGTAGCATTGTGCCAATTTATGGTTTTTAATCATGCAGTCTCAAGTCTTTCTTGTCAAACCGGCTGAGAGTCCTGGAAAACCCTATATTCCTATTTAAAAGGATGTCTGCCACGTAGTGGAAGTAGCACAAAAAAAAGTTGATTCAGAACTTGAGGATATTTAGGGAAAAGTTGCAGGGGGCTTGACCATAGTTAACAGAGAACTGTCCTAATCGACATTCATGTCAAAGGCCACGATACTCTGAACCAAATGAACTAAGTATAGATGTATTGCATAGGCCTTCTATGCTAGACACTTTCAGCACAAAGGATGTTTGCCAGGCTTGTCATTTTGTTTTACAATTATTTCATGCAAACACATGTGACTTATCAGAAAAAGTTGTCTTGCCAATGCTTTTTCATTTTGTTTTACAATAATTTTTCTTTTTATGTATGTATCCAGGGTTCAGAAGTTGAATATGTTGTCTTTATTACCTGTTTCTGTTAGTCACTGAAGGCATCTCCATGGCTCCTACAGGTTGGTGCAGATGATAGTACCACCCTTGATCAAATAATTGATTCCTTAATTTCTCTTGCAAATCCAAGTATTAGAAATGGATCCTTAAAGAATGAGAAAGCACTATGTCTGAAAGTTGGGAAGGTTAATGAAAGAACAGTGGATTCTGGAGATTACTTCAAGAAAAGACCAGTGGTTTTGATTCTGGGTGCAGGCCGTGTTTGCAGACCTGCTGCTGAGTTTTTAGCATCTGTTGGAAATGTTTCTTCGAGTGACTCCTTAAAAATATGCCAAAGCATTGGTCTTGAAGAAATTAAAGAATTTCAAGTAATTGTAGCTTCCCTTTACAAGAAGGACGCAGAGGAGGTATGCTTTGGCTCTACTCTTCCTTCGTACATTTCCAGGGAAAACACTTCTTTGCAAAAAAATTATCGCTAGGTACAGATAAATTTGATGCTTATTAATGCTTTCTTTATATTTCAACAATAGAATGTTATCATGACATGAAGTGATGGTCTCTTTGCTACTACTCATTTGCTCTTGCTATGCTATGAGAGTTGCTAGTCTCAGGATTCCATAACTTTGCACCTGCCATGTTAGTGTTATAGACATCCAAGGAAGTTGGACTTCAGTTTACAGATACTTGATACTTGGATATGGTAGAAAAATCCTTACAAAAGATATTCTACACAGCAGATTACAGAGTTTGAAATTTTGCAGTCATTAGACAGTTTTGAATACAATAGAGTTACTAAACCTTTTGTACAAATTCAGCACATGGCTTATTCAAGGACATCAATGGTTTAGAGTCTTGAGACCAACAAAGATTTGAAATGTAACCACAAGATTAAAGTCATGACCCAACTGTTGGTTCTCTTTGAAAAGAAATCTCAGCATTATCTAGCGGTGTTCTTAACTAAAGTTTGACAGTTACTACTAAATACCATCCTGATAAAACAATCTGCTGAAGTAAATAAAACTTGTATGTAGTCTCTGGGAACATGAGCTACTGTGAGGGATATGTGTATATTAAAGCATGTAATACTTGTTAATTGAGAACATCCTGAAGGCTTGCATAGGCTTGCAACTTTCAGCTCTGTTAGAATATCAAATATTACTCTCAACCTTCATTACAACTTTGGAATGTTTGCAGTTAATAGAATATTAGAGCAACGCAGGTTCAATTCTCGCTGGGCACACATTTAAAAAGCAAATTAAAAGAAAAAAATACTGCCACATAAAGCCCAATTTGAGAGGTGTGTGATTGGGAACAAAGCACTTACAAGCAGAAGCAGAAATAATAGAAGGAACATGTAAAATAAATAGAAGATGAAAAGAAGTGGCTGGCTTCACACCATAGGTGGCCTCACGCCACAATTAAAATGGCCTCACACTACCAAAAAGAAATGCCATCACACGATGATAGAATAAACACTTTATAATCTCATAATCTCATTATATCATTAGCTCATAATCTAATTACATTAAAAGTAAATACCTTATTTATAATAAACTTTAACTTAAGGCCAAACTAACTTAAACCTTAAGAAACTAAAAAGATTTGTTTTCTAGTTAATTCATCTTGAATAAATCTAAAAGATTTGAAAAAAATCTTTCTAAAAAACTAATCCTAATAAAACAAAAATCTAATCAAATCTTTCAAAAGATTTGGTTTAACTTAAGGCCTGAGGAATTCTAAAAGAAGAAAATGCCTTTATATTGGTAGGCTACATAATTTTGAAATAAAATAAAATTCTTAAAAACTAAAATAAATATATTTTTCTCTTTTCTTTTTCACGGTTTATGTAGTTGCTGCAGTAACTCATGTTTTCCTCCCTTTGTTTTTTGAATTCAACCTATGTAATCATCTTGAGTTGAGTTTGTGCTGCAACAAATCCCTCTTGGTTGGAGCAAGCTCGACTCGAGTTTTGAAATGGAGAGAACGAAGAACTTCAATTGAATTGATTGGATCTGATATTGCACCAAATCATCATAACAAAACATAAAACTTGATGAGAAATAGGTAGTGGAGGATAGGGATGGTGAAGTCGATCATCTCTAGCATTGGAACATTAGCTCGAGAAAAAGATCCATCTTACTCTTTTTAAGGATCACGATCATCGGTTCATGACATATATCAGTTGGTTCATTTGGTTCCAGTGCTACTTAAACTGTCCTTCCTCTAGATCTGCCTCTAGTTGTGGCTTAGATTTAATTTTAGCTCTCGATCGGGATTTGACTTTTGCTCTGACTTGAGATTTAACTTTGACTCTGTCTTGGGTTTGATTTCGATTTGAGCTTATAGATCGTTGCTTCAAGCGGTGAGCCTTTGCATCAGCCATCTATCGGTTCAAGCCTTATGATCATCTCCTCAGTGCGGTGTTGGATGAAATTCATCTTTCAAAAAATTTCCTTCAGAATCTCGTCCACTAGAATCTTGTCCATAGATCTTGAGAATCTTGTCCATTAGTTAGTCATCAACTAATCTCACAAACTAGAGATCTCGGGTTCGAACCCGGGCTCTAATGCATTTTTTTGACAATTTTATTTAGGCAGAGGGGGCGGCGAAAGAGGTGGCGGAGGGGAAGGAGGCGGGAGGGGTGGAAGGGGCAGCAATGAGGCGGAGACGGACGCTGAGGGGCGGCGAGAGGCAGGGGGAGGCCAAGGAGGAGAGTGAATAATCGAGTCCGGTAGGTTTGGGTCGACCTGACCCGTTTAATAGTCGGGTCAGGCGGGTCGACCAGATTACGATCCATACCTTATAGGTCAAACCCGGACCCGATAACTCCGGGTCTGATCGGGTCAGGTCTAAATTGCCCCTTATGTACATATAACCTAGAGATAAAAAATCTAATTAGAAACACATTGATCTAGCAAGGAAAATTACAAAATGGTAATACTCATTGTTAAAATATAAATACCTCAACCCTCACCTTAACTTTCGAGTTATGGTGTAATGGCAGGGACTTTTATGGTATCAGAATAACCCAGGTTCAAATCCTACCGGGCATGCATTTAAAAGCAAATTTAAAAACAAAAATATCGTTAGTGCAAATGCCTAGGTTTAGGTCCATAAAAAGAGCACTCGACCTGTATGGCATGTTAAAATATAAATACCTCAATCCTCATCTTAACTTCAGAGTTATGGTGTAGTGACATAGACTTTAATAGTCATGTTTGGGAAAAAAGTAGAATGTGCCTTCTAACTTAACAGAGACAAATGTCTCATTGAAGTTTCAGTACTTTTACCCTTTGGTTGTGGTAAGAAGAAATGAAGAATACTTATGAGGGCTTACCTCAAATGCATAACCATAGATGCTCATATAATTGTTCCATAGCACAATGCAAAAAAGTTTCTACAAATATGAAGTTACATATAAAGGCGATCTAACCTTATTTTCTTATTTAATGACTAAATGGTTATTCTCGAATATACCTTTGGATTCTCATTTGACGATCATCTATTATTCAAGAAGTAGTTTTGTCATATCTTCTTCCCAAAATATGCGAAAATGGCATGTGACTAGAGTCAGTGACACATTTATACGAGAAAAATTCCCTTACGTATACACATTAAGTCTCAATGTAACTTGAACAAACTATATAACCAACTATAGGACTGCAATATGACATATATTTCTCACATGATAATATTTTCTGTGAACAATCATATAGAATAAAAGCTGAGTCTAATATATAGAGAATCAAGCAAATCGATAAGAATAAATAAAGAGAACATGAATAATATCCATACCAGGTAATTACGCAAAGAGAAACTCTGGGCTCCTCGTAATACGTGTGATTCTCTCCAAATACATGATCAGCAAAATGAGACAATCCTAGATCTGAATATGCAAATTCAGGGGAGAGGGAGTCAGAAAACTCCCAGCGAGTGTGTAAAATAAGGAAATAATAATGTATAATATAATAATAGTCAGTATATTATGAATACAATAACAATGTGTTACATAGGGTTTGTTTGGTTAAGGGTGGAAGTGAGGAAGTGAGGAATTGAGGAAGTAGTAATAATTCCCTTTGGAACTTGGGAATTGGTTGTAAGTTTTCCGGTGTTTTGATGTTGTTGGGAAGTGTGGTTTGGAAAATGTTATGTCTTTTCCGGTGTTTGGATGATAATGGAAAGTGGAAGTGGAAAAGTTGACCACAAAGTTGACCACAAAATAATATTAAAATAAAAATTAATTAAGAAATAAAAAATAGACTATAAATAGAATGCAAGTGAGATTTATATGATCAAAAAATTAACTGTTTTGTGCTACGATTTATTACAAATGTGATTTACATGACCACAAAATTAACTGTAGCACTATGGAAGTGAGGAAATGGTTGTGTAAAAGAGAAAAGATAAAAGGAAAAGAGGTTTTCTTATTTTCCTTTTCTGGTGTTTGGATAGATAGGGAAGTGAGCAATTATACTTCCCTATTTCCTTACTTCCCCACTTCCTTGCAACCAAACAGCCCCATAGATGAATAATAATGAAAACAGACGGTAATATAATCATATGTACAGTCAGGTGTCTATCATAGCATGTACATATAGTAAACGAACACAAGTTAAATTATGGTGCATTATGAAATGTCTATTTTTATTAATTATATTAGTGAACACCAATTGTTACATGCAGTAAACCATCTCATATTACGCCTACTACACATGTCAATTGATATTTTATATTATTTTAAATAGACAGATGGAGACATTATCTATGTTTTAAGTGGATCTCATACATACCTGGGATCACGACCTCAGTTTCTTGACACTGAATCAGGCTGTACTGCTAGATACTAAGTAACAGTAGCAGATGGGATGCCAGTCATCCCTTGGGAATTCTGCAGTGGAACCCTTTTTTAACTGAGTAATCTATATCCTAGGTTCTGTAACGCCCCGAATTCCACGGATACGGGGACGTCACTGCAACGTATATACGTAGGTCAAAAGAAGCCCCCACGTATATACGCTAAGCATAAAAGTACAACAAGAAATCAGAGTACACACGAAGCGTGGTATTCTAAATATGCCAACATGAAAGGTACATATACAAAGCTATCACAGGATATGATAAACCATACATATTACACATATGTCTTTTATCACAACCAAGTCCTAAAGTGAAATATACAAATATGTATACAAAAAGCTCACGAGTAGAAAGAAGATCCCGTGAGTCAAAGGAGTCTGGCACGAGGAACTGGAGCTAGGATGCCTGCTCGCTAAGGAAAGCTCGATCTACGGTGGACAACTCCACTTCGATCCAGCTTCGGAATCTGAATATGCAAATCCAAGGAATCAAGACATATAACAATAAGTGAACTACAGCCAAGTGGCTAAGAGACATGAATAGGGGTTAGAACACAAGTATGGTATATAAGGACGGGTATAACATAATCATAAAACAGGAAAACACTAGTAAAGCTGATTACAAGCAAAAGTGATTGTATACGCTTAAGTCACGGTCCCATGAGACTAGTACATCGAAGGAATAATCCAAACAAGGAAACCCTCATGTATATACCTTTGTCTCATGCCACCGAATATCCAAGCGTATAGAATCAGAGTTGCAATTCATACGATAGTCAAAACAGGAATACATAACAATAATAATCATAGGTCCATAACACGTGTAATATGAGTCATAACCGGAACTAAGACAGGAGTCATAACAGGTACACATAACGGAAACTATAACAGGAAACATAACTAAGACATAACCGGAATCATCACTGGAATCAGGATTGAAATATAACGGGCATCTAATTATTATTATTACTCGTCTGACCCATATATCTAGGTATGTGTCTCGGTATATATCCCGACTCACATACATCCATATATAAGAGAGTCGAGGGTCGTTACCGGAAGTAGATGGAGAACTGATAACACTTCTTATAGTAGTTTCCATACACCTGGAACCAGTATTGGAGGCCCAAAGTCCCCCTAATCACATGTCTTCTGTGGAACTCATGGTTCCACTACCACAAGTCGTCAATATTTTATTCCATTACTATAAGCAAGGTATCATTCCGGCATCCATCACTTCCTCCCATTCCCCGTACAAGTTGTAGTTTAATAAGAATTATCAGATTACGGGAAAGAATAAACATAACAGTAATAGCCCAACAGATTCAAGAGGTGGCCCCCACCGTGTGGTGTGGCACTTTGCTCTGAGGGAATGGATTCTAGAGGTGGCCCCCACCGAGTATGGTGTGGCACTTAGTTCCATAAAACAAGACAGGATTCCCGTAAACATAATAATTACAAGGTCAAGTATATCATGCTTGGTTTTAAAAGATAGCATGACAAGGTGATGATATTAGCAAGCAACAAGTCATACAAGTGATGGATAATAGTCATGTGATATAATCAGATATGAATCGGTAACATGTAATTGACATGCATGAAGTAATGGCATGGCGAGGAGTGATGTATATCAAGTAACAAGTCAAGGAGTGAGAATACATATAATAACATGTTATGAAGTAAGAACATGTAATAATAAGTCATGAAGTATCAGTTATGAAGTGTTAACAAGGATAATGTATCACACATGCATCAAGGATAAGATCTAAATTTAGAAAAGAGAAGAATCATCAATTTTTGCCCAAATATAGACTATCGGTCGACTGCCGGTCGACCGGACAAAATGCGTGAGCTCCAGGTTTGGTCGGTCGACTTCCGGTCGACTGACGGTCGACTGGGGATATAACTACCGGTCGCCTGTCGGTCGACTGCCGGTCGACCGATACAGGGCCGTGAGCTCCAGGTTTTCTACCGGTCGACTGGTTGGTGAACCGGTCGACCGCCTACTCAAAACTGTGCACGTTTGTGCACATCGGTCGACTGCCCCCCTTGGGCCGGTCGACCGAAGTTCTGAAATCTGCTGCTGTTAGGTCAAAATCAGATTTTGTGTTGGTTATTTTTTGATAGCTAAAAATATGATTTTGATGACTTAAGGGGACATGATTTGGCAACACAAGTATACAAGGAATTTTACGAGTCTTGGTGAGTAAATATACTCACGTAGATCGGTTATGCGAAGCTTTACGAACTCGGAATGGTTGTGGTCGACGAATTGATCAACGGAGATGTAATCGACGAAGAGAGATGATCCCCAATCCAAAGTAGTTGAGGTTGAAGTGAAGATGAAGACCTAGGTGATTGATGTTGAGATAGAGGAGGGAATGGTGAAGGTTTTCTCTTTGGTGAAGTGAAGAAAAGAGAAAGAAATGTAAAGGAAAGGTTTAAATATGATTTGGGATTTGTGAAGGAGTTGTAATTAAATGGAAGAGAGGGGGTTTTGTGTAAAATAGGGGAGGTGAGGTGTCTCCCCTAACCAATCAAAGCTTGCCATGGAAGAGGGTGAGGTGGAGATATTTGTGGAGGAGGTGGAATGGAAGTGTGTGGAAGAAAATGAGGTGGAGATATTTTGTGGTGGAGAAAATTGGAATTATTGGAAATTGGAAAAGTTAATAGCTTGTGGAGGAAGCTAAAGGAAATAAGGAAAAGGAAAAAGAAAAAGAAATGATAAAGAGAAGATATTTTCTTGGTCTCCAAAAATGAAAATATCGGAAACACAGTTTCCCGAGATAAAGTCGAGTATGCGGGAAAACAATTCGGAAAATACCGAAATCGTCCGAAATTTAAGTATCTCGGAACGACTCGCAATTTTCACCAAAAATCAATAATAATATATGAAGACTCGTAGTAAAATCCTTTTTAAGAAATACTTTATAGTTTTAAATCTAAAAATCCCGGAATCAGTTACCTACCGACTCCGAAAGAATTTTCATAAAATCATAAAATCCTCAGAAAAAGTATTTAAGTAAGAAATGTGATTCTAAGAATTAAAGTCTAAAGGACCATCTAGAATTTCCTAGCTGTTTGTGAAATAAAAATACTGGAATCAGTCTTCTACCGACTCCGGCGGAAAATCCATAAATTCGTAAAATCTTCAGAAAAAGTATTTAAGCAAGGAATATTATTCTAAGCAGAAATGTCTAAAGAATCTTCTAGAATTTCTAAACAGTTTTGTAAGATAAAAATTCAGGAATCGATCAGCGGCACTGGTCGACACCGGTTTTGAAGAAATTCCTTTTAATTCCGGAAAATCCCAGAAAATCATATAAAATATATTATATTGGCAAATGATATTTAAAATTGAAATCGGTCAAATACGGAAAGTAAATCGAAAAATACGATCGAAAAACTGAATACGAAATTAAGTACGTATTCCGGGAACGGGGTATTACAATCCACCCACCTTACAAAAATTGCGTCCTCGCAATTTCGTTAAGGGGTAAATTGAACGCAAAGGAGACATGGGTGAAATCAAAGGTCTCGAAAAAATCCAAAACAGGGTTAAGGTAAACACAGAAAGAATCGAGATGGGCAATGATAGAATGATAAGGGAAATATCTAGAAAGATAACCAATTTAAACACAAGATCTAGGGTAGTGGTTACCATAATATCCTAAGGCTCCTGATCTGGATACTGGTCTGCCCACTCAGCTGCATCGTCCGATGCCTCTGCCGTCATGAGATGAACTTGGCCTCTACCCTGATCTGCTCTAGGCCTCATTCCTCTCTGATGATGAGCATATTGCTGAGGCGGAAATGGAACTCTTCGATCCACGGGTTCTGGGTTCTTCCTCAATGGTGGAGCTGGAAGAGCTGGGGCTGGATGTGCTGGTCGGACTGGTGCCACATTTCCTACCCTTCTGAACGGGCAATCCCTTATGGCATGACTCCCTTTCCCACATGCCAAACATAGTCCCTTGGCTCTTCGACAATCACTCTTATAATGTCCGGGTCTATGGCAGTAGTTGCATATTATCTGAGACATAGGAGGTTGGAATGGTCCCCTGATCATCGGGCCTTGGGTTGCCCTATCTGCATCCTCCTCATCCATCAACTGAAAAGGCCTCTTCTTGGCCTGGTTCCTCATCAAGTTCTCTTTCTTCTTCTCTAACCCACGCTCCACTTCTCGAGCTATGGTGAGAACTTCCGAATAAGTCTTCAGCTGTTGGGGCATCAAGAAAACTTGGATATCCATCTGTAAGCCCTGCTGAAATCTACTTGCTGGCTTCTCTTCATCCGTTACCATGTACGGCGCGAAGCGGCTAAGCCTGAGAAACTCTGCAGCATACTCGTCCACAGACTTGTTCCACTGCTGGAGTCTGATGAACTGCTCCTCCATATCCTTCTGAGCAGTAGCAGGGAAGAATCTGCTGTAGAAACTCTTGGAGAACGTGTCCCAAGTGACAGGTCTCTCCAATCTGGCCTCCTCTGCAAGCCACCAAGTTCTGGCTATGTCCTTCAACTGAATCTTGGCAACCTCAACTTGGTTCTCCTTTGAAACACGGGCGGCGTTCAGTAGATCTGTAGTGTCCGTCAACCATTGCTCAGCATCCAATGGTTTCTCGCTTCCCGTGAATATAGCAGGCTGTAGTCTTCTGAAGTCCGATACATTCCCCGGCCTCTGTTCCTTTGGAGCTGCCAACTCCTGCCGGAGAAGTTCCGTCTGCTGCTGCTGGTTCTCCATCATAGTTTGAATGACCCTTAGGATATCCACATTCTCTCCTGTGGGTCCATTCGATGCTGATCCAGAGTTGCTGCGACCCGATCTCCTCTCCATACGAGGATGGCTAAAGATAACTGGAAGGAGTTGGAAAAATGGAAGGAGTTTAGAATATGAGAGATGGAATCAAGAATAACTAGACAAATCAAGAAGGACTAGATAACTTTGTACATTATAGTTGGCATTAGCAAATTACTAAAATTTGCTACTTGGTTGTACTTTAGGTTTGAGAGCCTAAGCTCTGATACCAACCTGTAACGCCCCGAATTCCACGGATACGGGGACGTCACTGCAACGTATATACGTAGGTCAAAAGAAGCCCCCACGTATATACGCTAAGCATAAAAGTACAACAAGAAATCAGAGTACACACGAAGCGTGGTATTCTAAATATGCCAACATGAAAGGTACATATACAAAGCTATCACAGGATATGATAAACCATACATATTACACATATGTCTTTTATCACAACCAAGTCCTAAAGTGAAATATACAAATATGTATACAAAAAGCTCACGAGTAGAAAGAAGATCCCGTGAGTCAAAGGAGTCTGGCACGAGGAACTGGAGCTAGGATGCCTGCTCGCTAAGGAAAGCTCGATCTACGGTGGACAACTCCACTTCGATCCAGCTTCGGAATCTGAATATGCAAATCCAAGGAATCAAGACATATAACAATAAGTGAACTACAGCCAAGTGGCTAAGAGACATGAATAGGGGTTAGAACACAAGTATGGTATATAAGGACGGGTATAACATAATCATAAAACAGGAAAACACTAGTAAAGCTGATTACAAGCAAAAGTGATTGTATACGCTTAAGTCACGGTCCCATGAGACTAGTACATCGAAGGAATAATCCAAACAAGGAAACCCTCATGTATATACCTTTGTCTCATGCCACCGAATATCCAAGCGTATAGAATCAGAGTTGCAATTCATACGATAGTCAAAACAGGAATACATAACAATAATAATCATAGGTCCATAACACGTGTAATATGAGTCATAACCGGAACTAAGACAGGAGTCATAACAGGTACACATAACGGAAACTATAACAGGAAACATAACTAAGACATAACCGGAATCATCACTGGAATCAGGATTGAAATATAACGGGCATCTAATTATTATTATTACTCGTCTGACCCATATATCTAGGTATGTGTCTCGGTATATATCCCGACTCACATACATCCATATATAAGAGAGTCGAGGGTCGTTACCGGAAGTAGATGGAGAACTGATAACACTTCTTATAGTAGTTTCCATACACCTGGAACCAGTATTGGAGGCCCAAAGTCCCCCTAATCACATGTCTTCTGTGGAACTCATGGTTCCACTACCACAAGTCGTCAATATTTTATTCCATTACTATAAGCAAGGTATCATTCCGGCATCCATCACTTCCTCCCATTCCCCGTACAAGTTGTAGTTTAATAAGAATTATCAGATTACGGGAAAGAATAAACATAACAGTAATAGCCCAACAGATTCAAGAGGTGGCCCCCACCGTGTGGTGTGGCACTTTGCTCTGAGGGAATGGATTCTAGAGGTGGCCCCCACCGAGTATGGTGTGGCACTTAGTTCCATAAAACAAGACAGGATTCCCGTAAACATAATAATTACAAGGTCAAGTATATCATGCTTGGTTTTAAAAGATAGCATGACAAGGTGATGATATTAGCAAGCAACAAGTCATACAAGTGATGGATAATAGTCATGTGATATAATCAGATATGAATCGGTAACATGTAATTGACATGCATGAAGTAATGGCATGGCGAGGAGTGATGTATATCAAGTAACAAGTCAAGGAGTGAGAATACATATAATAACATGTTATGAAGTAAGAACATGTAATAATAAGTCATGAAGTATCAGTTATGAAGTGTTAACAAGGATAATGTATCACACATGCATCAAGGATAAGATCTAAATTTAGAAAAGAGAAGAATCATCAATTTTTGCCCAAATATAGACTATCGGTCGACTGCCGGTCGACCGGACAAAATGCGTGAGCTCCAGGTTTGGTCGGTCGACTTCCGGTCGACTGACGGTCGACTGGGGATATAACTACGGTCGCCTGTCGGTCGACTGCCGGTCGACCGATACAGGGCCGTGAGCTCCAGGTTTTCTACCGGTCGACTGGTTGGTGAACCGGTCGACCGCCTACTCAAAACTGTGCACGTTTGTGCACATCGGTCGACTGCCCCCCTTGGGCCGGTCGACCGAAGTTCTGAAATCTGCTGCTGTTAGGTCAAAAATCAGATTTTGTGTTGGTTATTTTTTGATAGCTAAAAATATGATTTTGATGACTTAAGGGGACATGATTTGGCAACACAAGTATACAAGGAATTTTACGAGTCTTGGTGAGTAAATATACTCACGTAGATCGGTTATGCGAAGCTTTACGAACTCGGAATGGTTGTGGTCGACGAATTGATCAACGGAGATGTAATCGACGAAGAGAGATGATCCCCAATCCAAAGTAGTTGAGGTTGAAGTGAAGATGAAGACCTAGTGATTGATGTTGAGATAGAGGAGGGAATGGTGAAGGTTTTCTCTTTGGTGAAGTGAAGAAAAAGAGAAAGAAATGTAAAGGAAAGGTTTAAATATGATTTGGGATTTGTGAAGGAGTTGTAATTAAATGGAAGAGAGGGGGTTTTGTGTAAAATAGGGGAGGTGAGGTGTCTCCCCTAACCAATCAAAGCTTGCCATGGAAGAGGGTGAGGTGGAGATATTTGTGGAGGAGGTGGAATGGAAGTGTGTGGAAGAAAATGAGGTGGAGATATTTTGTGGTGGAGAAAATTGGAATTATTGGAAATTGGAAAAGTTAATAGCTTGTGGAGGAAGCTAAAGGAAATAAGGAAAAGGAAAAAGAAAAAGAAATGATAAAGAGAAGATATTTTCTTGGTCTCCAAAAATGAAAATATCGGAAACACAGTTTCCCGAGATAAAGTCGAGTATGCGGGAAAACAATTCGGAAAAACCGAAATCGTCCGAAATTTAAGTATCTCGGAACGACTCGCAATTTTCACCAAAAATCAATAATAATATATGAAGACTCGTAGTAAAATCCTTTTTAAGAAATACTTTATAGTTTTAAATCTAAAAATCCCGGAATCAGTTACCTACCGACTCCGAAAGATTTTCATAAAATCATAAAATCCTCAGAAAAAGTATTTAAGTAAGAAATGTGATTCTAAGAATTAAAGTCTAAAGGACCATCTAGAATTTCCTAGCTGTTTGTGAAATAAAAATACTGGAATCAGTCTTCTACCGACTCCGGCGGAAAATCCATAAATTCGTAAAATCTTCAGAAAAAGTATTTAAGCAAGGAATATTATTCTAAGCAGAAATGTCTAAAGAATCTTCTAGAATTTCTAAACAGTTTGTAAGATAAAAATTCAGGAATCGATCAGCGGCACTGGTCGACACCGGTTTTGAAGAAATTCCTTTTAATTCCGGAAAATCCCAGAAAATCATATAAAATATATTATATTGGCAAATGATATTTAAAATTGAAATCGGTCAAATACGGAAAGTAAATCGAAAAATACGATCGAAAAACTGAATACGAAATTAAGTACGTATTCCGGGAACGGGTATTACAGGTTCATCCAAAATACAGACACTGTCTCCCTCATCAATTTTTTCAATCTCGATTTAAGTTGTCTAATGACATGTCACCTAGATTACTGGGATAACTCGATGACGGTATGGTAACCATGTTAACAATGCAAACAGATATGAGTATGACAATATAACCACAGAACAACAAATCAATATTCTTTCAGTAATTTCTATAACACTGTCTAGGTCTTTATTAGGTAATAGTCATGTATAAACAATCCAACTTTCCAAGAATAATCATTATAGTGTCAAAATAAATAATTTGATTTATCTGAAATCTTCACTAATTATAATTATTTTTAATTATTTTCTAAATGACAATAATCAATAATTCCAATAATGAAATTTTATATGTTAATAATTATTTACTTAAACATTTATAATAATTTCATTTCATTCACATGAATGAACAATTCAAATTAAAATATTTAATCACTATACAAGAAATTAAAATATGAAAATCTACCATTTCTAAACACTTTCACGTGCTAGAGAATTTAATAAGATATTTAAATAACATGTAGATTAAATAACTAAATTGCACAATAAATGATTTACTATAATAATATGGAATTTATATAAAATAGTCAAAAACACTTACATGGTACAATTCTATAATTAGTAGAAGATTAAACAAACAATATAGTAATTGGCAATAATTAATTTTTTTACTAAATAAACAATTTATCTTCAATAAACATAATTTATTTTAAACAATGAAAACACGCACTATAATATTCTGAATTTAAAGTATGTCTCTTCAGTAAATTTTCACTATTTATAATTATGTTTCTATACTTATCTAAAGAACAATTAACTAATAATTCCAAACAACTCAATTTCCTAAGATTAACAATCATACACTTAAAACATACTCACATGATCTGATGCAGGAATTACCTGATGATTCAGGGTATAAGATTTACACAGAACTAAATTATGAAAGTTTGAATTTTTTTATAATGCAAGGAAATTAATTAAGTGGTTTAAATGCTAATGTTACATGAATAATTTACTAGAAATAAATTCATTTATTTAATAAATCAAAATTTATTTAAAAAGTCAAAAACACTCACTGGAGCATGTCGCGGCTTTGGACCTGCAGTAGTAGCAGGTTGGATCTACCTCAACTCGGATCTAGGTCTCCAATCGCTTTGTGTGCCGAGTCCACCGGAGAAAACAAATCCGATTTCGGGTTTAATCTCTTTTACGTATCCGGCTTCAAGCGGATCAGGTTAAGTCAAACTGGGTCCGGTCTACAGTGAACAAGAGAGGGGGAGAGAGTATATGTGAGAGGGGGAAAGGGAGGAAAAGAGAGAGTGCACTGGACCAGAGTGAGAACAAGAGGAGAAAATAGAAAAGGGGGAGGACGAAGGAGATGGAGGTGTTGACAACTCGCAGGCGACAAGGAAGAAGGAGGGGACAGGTTAATTTAGCTCGCGGCAGAGAAGAGGGAGGAGGAGAAGGTAAGGTTTGTGCTGGCGGCATGCGACGTTGGTGGTGCGGGCTGTATGACGAGGAAAGTGGAGAGGGACTCGGGCACATGGTGAGAAGGAAGGGAGGAGATCTCGCGGCGGCTGAGCATGGTTGTGGTTGAGTACGGCGATGGTCTTGGAGGAGCAGGAGGAGAGGAAGAAGGCGGTTGAGGCCTTCGTGAAGGCGGTGGTTCGGAGGCGTCGAGGTCGGGCTCAAGGACGGCGACAGTGACCTGCAGCCGAGGGAAAATAAGAGAAGGAAGGTTATGGGTTCGGCGCGTGGTTGGGTTCAGATTGAGAAAGAGAAGGCCGCAGGTGAGGGGTTGGGTTGTGAGTGTCAGCTACAGTGCGGGAGGAAGAGGCTATGGGTTCACGGCAACGGGTGTGCAGTCGGGTGTTGGTGCTGGTGTCAGATTTTGATGCATGGAAGCACAACAGTGTTGCTAGAGGGGTGAGGGAAGCAGTGGGAGCAGGCAAGGCGAAGGTAGCGGAGCAAGAGCAACTAGGAGAAGGAAAGAGAAAGGGTGACGGAGAAACGATGGGACTCGGGCGGTGATCATAGGCGGCTCTGCATGCGGCGACGAGCTCGTATGCAGGTGGCGCTGGCTGGTGTGGGGGGAAGGAGGAGTTGGGTTTAGTAGAGAGGGGAGAGAGAGAGAAGTAGAATGTGAAGGAGTGAAGCATGGGCTGCTATTGGTGGCTAAGGAGGCGGCTCGTGGTGGTTGGCGAGGAAGGAAGAGATAGGTTGGGGAAGAAGAAGAAGAAAAGAGAGGAGAAGAGATAAGGTAGGCAGTTTGGGTTTGGCTAGGGTGAGAGAGAGAACATGTGGGATATATAATTGGGATTTTGAGCTTTGGTTTTGTTGGGCTTGGGAATTTCAATGGGCTGGGCTAAACAAAATGAGAAGAAAAGAAAAGAATATAGGCTTGGGCTACGGGCTTATGGATTAAATGAAATAAAAAAGAAAAGAAAGTGGATGCAGGTCGGGCTTCTCAATACACATACAAAATAAATTAATCAATAATAATAATTAAATAGAAATAAATATTTAAAATATTAATACAATATTATTAACTAGGGAATATTACAAGTTTTGGGATCCATTCCAGCCCAGTTTGTCAGATATTTGAAATAAAAAAACTCGTAAATTGATGGAAATTATATTTGAGTATAAATGGTCAAGAATTACTATGTAATGTTCTCTTATGGGAAATATATTTCAGAAAAGTACGCTAAACTCCTTAATGTTCGTTGGACAATTAGAAGTTGGAAGAAATTTCTTATTAATAGAAACCTTTATCTTGGTGGACTCTAGCATGTTGGTGCAATGGGGTATGGTGGTGAATTCTAGAATTTTGTTGAGTTTTAGTACTTCCAGACTTGTCATTGACTTGAGTTACCAATTAAACTATTTTCCTTTACTTTTGTGTTTCAGACGGACCAAAAATTTAAATAATAGTCTCTTTCCAAGGAGAAATTTGACATGATTGATTGATATCTGAAGTGCATCTAAGGTCGACTGTAACAAACATTTATCAAATAATCAAATTGGCACATATTCTTGACAGATGATGGTCTCCTTACCCTGAAGTTGGATTCTTATTAGCACCATCATTAGCCGGAGTCAAATTCTTCAGGAACAATCGATGGAAATCTGATTCGAGATTTATGTTTCATTATAGGCATTAGAGATATAGTAAAATTCCTTAGGATTATCTTTTAGATAGTTAGGATTTTATTTTTAGTAGGAGTTCTATTTTGTTTCTATTTTATGTAGGAGTTTTAGATATGAACTATTTTGTTATGGAATTATAGTTTAGTTGGGACTTATTAATAGCTTCTCTTATATAACGATGCAATATAACCAAACATTTAGTTTTGAATCTTTTGATTGATAAAAAATGTGATTTGATCTTGAGCTTCCTGGTTCAGGGTTTGATTCTCCTACTTTCTTCCTTCTCTATTCTTCTTCTTTGTCAAATAGTGACGGGGATGTCTAATGGCTTAGTTTGTTTTAGTTGGTTATGTAGTGGGTTTATT
Organism: Agave tequilana; assembly: GCA_038442645.1. Taxonomy (NCBI): domain Eukaryota; kingdom Viridiplantae; phylum Streptophyta; class Magnoliopsida; order Asparagales; family Asparagaceae; genus Agave; species Agave tequilana. The sequence goes on from JAVJIF010020622.1 coordinate 53,793, forward strand.
TTATTTTAATTTGTTTTACTTTGTTATGTAGTTGCTTTATTTTATCTTAATTTGTTTTAGTTGGTTATGTAGTTGTGTTATTTTATCTTACTTTGTTATAGTTAGTTATGAAGTTAGGTTATTTTATCTTTAGTTTGTCTTAATTGGTTATATAGTTGATTTATCTTATCTTTAGTTTGATTAAGTTGGTTAATACAGTTAATTTTTTTTATCTTGTTTCCATATTGATTGTGGTGGGAGTTGTCATGTGATGTAAGCCTATAAAAGATGAAGTCTGCTTTGAAGATTCTCAGTTGAAACTTTGTGTAGTCAGTGTGCTCTTAGTTGAGATGCCCTAGGGAAAGAGTCCCTATAATTTTCTTAGGTTACAAATTCTAGGTTGAGATTTCTTAATGTTTTTCTCAATTATCCTTCTTTTTATTTGTTCATCCCCATCAAATAGTCTTCAGTGTTCTTCACAAAGGGATCCTGATTGCGCTTATCTGGTGTAAATACTTTAAGAATGACATATAGTTCTTTGTGTTACACTATCAGTGTCTTGGCAAATTTAAAAAAAAAACATACTATGAGGGATGCTATTATTCTATGTCCCATGTAACTGTCTTATTTCTTCTATGCTTTGTATATACTACAAAAGATCATGTCATCATCATCACCACTAAAAAGGGTTGACTATGGAGTAAAGCATTTACCAAAGGTTGGCATCTGGTTATCAGCTTGAAGTCAATCCTCTAGGCGTCGTTGCTTATTTCCAGAGAAACACTATGAGTGTTCCTTGACCAGAAAGAGTCAAGAAGAACAAGAAAGGGGGGAAAAAATTTATGTAAGTTGGATTCATCATGGAGTCATAAAGAAAAAAGCTAAAAGATAATCGAAATTCACAAAAGACGTCAATGCAACCATAGTTTCAAATAAAAACAGTAAGTGGTTTATTTTATTAGCTTGTTTAGACAGTCTATTCATTTGAAGGTTGGAGGAATGAAATTTCTTTCTTTGAATGCTTGTCCACAGAAACATGCAATTTCATGGTTTCCTGTTAAGTGCATGTTTTTTTCTACAGGAAATATTCTGCATGATGAAACAAATCTGTTTATTTCTGATAACAAAAGTACAAGTAAAATATAAGTACATGATTTCAATTTCTGTATGTAGACTATTGAGGGTATTCCAAATGCAACAGCTGTAGAACTTGATGCAAAGGACTACGGAAGTCTTTCCAATTATATATCAGAGGTACAGTTCTCCCTTTGATCTTGTAAGTGTTATCCTCACAACCTCCTATTACCATTATCACCAATATTATGATGTAGATACACATTTAGTTTCCATGACTTTTGATGAAGCGCGAGAAAAGGCCTTTTTTTTTAAAGCAATATGTTTACCATTGTTAATTCTCTGCAACAATTGGACATTCTATTTCCCTGCCTTTTGTGAAATACTAGATAATGAATACGTGTTTTCCACACCAGGTGGGGCGATTCATTCTTACTGATATTAGCATTCTTCTTAGTTAGATTAATAGTTCAAAGGGTTTTTAATCGGCTGTGATGTTATTTAAATTATATGCGTCAAAATATCTTTACCTCGTAATCAACATCGGACATAAACTTGGCACAAGGTTAAGAGTTTGGTTTGAGCAGCATTCGAATGTGGGATATTTATTCTATATTGATCATATGTGTAGAGTTTCCATATGCTTATTATTTATGTTCTTTTCTTTTGGGGTGGGCCAGGGGGGTGGGGGTGTTTGTTCCTTTCTTTTCTTTTCTTCTTTTCTTCTTTTCTTTTTTCAGTTGCCTTAGTTCTTCACCTGCCCTCATGTGCATCCTCTATAGTCTTCTTTGAAAGCAGTTACTTGCTTCTTACCACTCATACTTTTTTTTTTTGAGTCACCTGAAGGATCTCTTGACTATTGTTTTCATCAGGTATATTCTCAGTTTTATAGTCTGATGCACTTTCTTTTGCAGGTTGAAATTGTACTTAGCTTACTGCCGCCAAGTTTTCATGCCGGCATAGCGAGTGCTTGCATAGAGGTAACTGTACAGTTATTCTCCAAGTGCACCTAAACAATAAATGGATTCTCGTATACTTTATCTGCTTCTCTTCAATTGTTAGGAAATTTATTTGTAATCCTTCATGATGCCATATCATACTTATGGATAGAGCTCTTTTCTAGATAGTCTTATTTTGGTTGTCCTTTGAGGGCTGCGAACTCCAAATTAATTTGATTGTTTACATAATAAGTTACGTACATCTCCCTTTATTATGATAGTATAATTCCTTGAACATTACACTATTTATAATTCTATGAGCATTAATTCTTCGGGGGGGGGGGGGGGGGGGGGGGGGGGGGGGGGGGGGGGGGGGGGGGGGGGGGGGGGGGGTCTGTTACTGAGTATTCTGTAGAATCACAGTACCTTGTTTGTATTTTTTGAATATGCGACCCTTGTTATGCATAATAATGCTTCACAATGTATTGCCTTTCCCTGCTTCTACACCAAACTTGGAAGTTGTGGTGTGGATTGAGTGTAATATTTTATGTTCTAAAATTCCCCCGCTGGTCGGGCACGCTTTTCATGGGCTGCAAAATCTGGTCTTTTATGCAGTGGTATTTTTTTGTTTTTCATAAATCCACTTTAAGATTTTCGGCCCGGTAAGATTTGAAGCTCAGTTGCCCTGATACCTTCTTAAATTTCATGGCACTGCACCAAATTCTAAAGATTTGGTGAGGGTTGAGGGCTATTATTTTATATTCTACGGTTTTTAGGTCTTTTGGAAGATAGCATTGACTAATTCCCAAGAACTTCCTCTTTGCTTACCCCTCTAAAATCTAAATGGTTCTCTAAAACCAAAATTAAAATGGTTCATATTCTTAAGGGTATGGAACCATTCTCATTGCAACCAATTTAATTTCATAACTATTATGTACATATTCTTATCTTCATACGTTGACCTTCAGATGCCTCACATTGGACTGTTTTACTGAAGGATCTAGAAAACTTGTATTAGTTGCCATTTGTTTGATTATTGAGCCCATATGGTTTGGGAGATATCACAATCTTAATTGCTATAGAAAAAACAAAAAGGTTAATGTCACTGCATGTGATAATTGTTTGTTTCTCCAATTACAGTACAAAGTGTCTTAACTAAATTACTATTGTATGAAAAAGAATACAGTAGTTACTAGTGTCACTAATCTATGAATATACTCTCATATGCTTGCTTACTTTTTACTTTGATGTTTTCTCTTTTTGTTCTTAGAGACTCTGCTGCTAAGTACTTGACTTGCATCCATTGCTATTACAGTACAAGTGTCTTAACTAAATTACTATTGTTATGAAAAAGAATACAGTAGTTACTAGTGTCACTAATTTATTGAATATACTCTCATATTGCTTGCTTACTTTTTACTTTGATGTTTTCTCTTATTTGTTCTTAGAGACTGTGCTGCTAAGTACTTGACTTGCAGCCATTGGTTGGCATCTTCCTGTTGGGTGTGATCTGTTCCTACATGTGTCAATTGTATCTTCTTACTAGGTCTCACGCATGTGCATTCCACGTGCAGTAGAAATTCTTTTATATTTCTGGTTCTCAGTAGACATGTTTTTCTGAAGTTTAAATTTGGCATGTCGGACTATATATAGATGGTAGGCATATTATCTTGTTTTGTAGGTGTTTGATAATAATTAATGTCTTCAGTATATGAATTTCTATATCAAGGATTGATATCAACAATATTTCTTGCATTCTTTGACAAGTTGTAAATGATTTATGTTTTTCTGCACCTTTCCCTTTGCATTTCTACAAAACCTCCTTTAAAGGGTTGAGAATCTTGAGATCAATGGAAAAGTGGCATCATTGTCTCCTTTGACCAATGCTGGAGGAGATCCGTCAAAGTTGATCCTTATGTATTAAAGACTATTTGTGAAAAATTACATCAATGTAGTGAGCTGTATAAGCTACAGTAATTTAAGATATGTTTTGATATAATACGTGTCATCATGCATCAAGATATTCTTTACAGAGATGAAGAGCCAAGGCCTATTCCATATACAAAGTCATAAAAATGAATACAGGTTAATTTTTGGCAAATGTAAACATAATATTTTCTTATATCATAAGAAATGTGCATGTGTGTCAGCATGCTCCCACATGTATAAAGATGTGTGTGTGTGTGTAAAATCTGTTCTCATATTTCCGTGAATTGCTTTCCTTCCTGTCATCTATTATCCCGTGTCATGTCCATTTCCATTCTCCTCGGTCCAAGTCCAACATATTCCGCAGTGGTATGATGTCCGGAGTGTCTGGTAATATGTTTGATGTGATCTCAATTGGACTAATACCTTATATAGTCTATCATATGAACTTCCAAGAAAACTTGTCCAGGAGAACCTTGATAAGTCATATTCCTAACTTCTTAGATTACTAGATAGAACTGGTAAAAGGCATTTATTATGTTGAATAGTTGTACCTTTTTCATATTGCATACTCAATAAATCTTCATCTTGACCCGTACAATTTAAATAACTTTTCGAGCACCATTTGGTTAAGGAGGCTTGGTTGTGGTCCAGGGCAAACTGGGTCTGCTTGTCCCTGTTTAGTAAATTTAGCCAGACTGGTCCTAGGTTCAATGTTAGGAATGCTTGATTCAAACTGGAAAATGGTTTGAGCGAACCGCTTTACTCTTCTATTGACCATAGACCATTAATATTTTCATGGATACCGGAGGTTTTGTACAAATGCACAGATCTACAAGTAAGTTTCATGAAGATGAGCCCCCCCCACCCCCCCACCCCCCCAAACACCAAAAAACCGCGCATCTCAAACCCCTGATCTCTAAGGAATCTAGGTAAAAAATAAATCCTATAGAATCACAATTATAATAATTTCATTTCGGACCTTACTCCTGCAAATTACACTACCCCACTCTTCCTACTTCGGAATTCTGAGTTTTACTTGGGAAGCCTGAGGTCATGACTCAGGTCAACAATGCATAAGCCATTTCTGGATTTACTTCACACAAGCGCGCGCGCGCACACACAGAAAGTTCACATCCCATGCGCATGTTGTATTGTATGATGATTGTGAGTATTAAAGCCTAGTATTACTAATTTTTTATTAGAATATTAATTATAAATAACAATTTGGATTCACATATTTTATGTTTTTTTTTTGTGTGTGTGTGTATTTGTGTATGCCGATTCATCTAAAAGAAAAAAAGAACATAGTTGAGTATTATTTTTTAGGAACTAAGAACTTGAATTTATGTTATCTATAATGTTTAAATAAAATTAGATTAATCTTAATTTAACTTTTATGGGCTTTATCTTATAATTTTATTTTATTTTAACTTCTAAATATATTTAATAATTAGAGAATTTTTTTTCAATGCCCAATTATAACCCAATTTGAGGAAAAAAAATCTAACTTAAACATATAATTAGATTTTTCTGAGTAGTTATTAACAATTATAATTCTATCTCCTCTCCCAGACAAGAATTAGCCTTAACCTCTACTAAAAATTAGAGTCTCAATTTATTTAGTATTTTTAACCTAATCTCTATTTAAAATTTAGAGTTCTAATTTTATTAGGTTTCATATGAAAAACATAGATCCATATCAAATTACAATTTAAATTTAATATAAAAATATTTTCAATTTTATTAGGATTCTTCTAAGGAAAATAGATCCCTATCAAATCAAAGTTTAAATTCAAAATAAAAGGAAACTCATTATCAGATTAAACAGTTAACTTAATTCGGATTCTAAAAAGGAAACCTATCAATTAGAATAAAAAATTTAAATAAAGATTTCAAATTAAAAATGTATCTAATTAAAAAATATAAACGTGCACATGATTCAAACTGTTCTTTTTTAATGCATGTCAAAGATCGAAATTTGTAAGAGACAAACATAGTGCTTTATTTTACTTTAATATATAATTCTAATTATAAATTAAAATTTCATCTAAAACTAGAGGAATTTCTTTCTTTTATGTTTGTACTTTTTATGCAAATAATTAATTTGGAATAAATTGGTGCCAGTCCATTAATAAATTACTATTATCTACCAAACTATGTTTTCTTAGAATGATAGAGATTAGAGTAAAGATAATAATTAAATATAGTATATATTTGCAAATTTTTTCTTCTGTTTTCTCCCTGATCTTTTTTTTTTTTTTTTTTGTATTTTTTCCTGAACCGATTCTGTTTTTTCATATACTCTTTTGCTTTTTTCCTCTGATTTTTCACTAAAATTTTCATTATTTTTCCTGATTATATCCTTATTTTACTTATATTATACTTTTCTGTTGATTCGTTTCATCCTTTTTTCAAATTATTTTTTATTATTGTTTTTTCCCAAAAAGTTGGGTTTGTATTGTTTTAATTTCCTTATTCCTTTCAATAATGGTTCATCTCTATAATATTTTTCTATTTTCTTATATTATTCCACTTATTTAAATTTCAATTTGATTTTTTATCCAATTTTTTTCTCTTTTGTCTTTCTTCCTTTATTTACGTTATTTCCATATTTTTATTTTGTTTTTCATTGTTTTCTTTCTCTTCAATTGTTCTTTTCATTTTCTTAATGATTCTATTCTACTTATTTTTCAACTAATTCTTTATTTTTTTATCAAGATACTTATTTTTCTTCACTTATAATTATCATTTTTTCTTCCATCCAGCTTTTTCTTTTTTTTTGTAAGATCTATTTAATGACAAATAAAGATCAATGGAAGCAAAATAGCTAAAAGGGAAACAAATATAGAAAGAAGAAAGCGGGTTTACAAGAAAAATAATTAAAAGAATAAAATTAAAAATGAAGTAAAAAGAAAGTAGGGAATAAATAAAAATAAAAAATCTAAAAAACAAAAATATAATTATAAAGTAGAATGACTTGAGAAAAAGAAAGAAATAAGTAGCAATGATAATAAAAGAACTGTAAATCATAGAAGAAAAAGTTGTTTGAAAGAAAATAAAATGAATAATTTTTAGAAAAAGGGAAGAAAAGTTTTAAAGGAAAAGAAAAGAAAAGAAACAACAAAGGACAAAAAACAGGAGTAAAGGAAAAGAGAAAATATGGAGAAAAGAGAAATAAATAATCAATAAAAGCAAAAGTTGAAAATTTTGGAAAAAAATAAAACTAAAAAACTTTGAACATAAGAAACACTAGTAAATAAAAGAAAAATAATGGAACAAACATAGTCTATAAAGTAGAAACAAAAAGTGTACAAATTTGAAATAAAGAAAAGAAAGAATAAAATTTGCAATAGTAAAATAAAAGAAAGAAAGAAAAGTAAAAGAAAAGAAAAGTATTTTGAAAAAATCAAGAATTTTAAGTAAAAGAAAAAGAAAGGGGAAAAATGAAAAGAAGAAAAAATTAGGCAAAAACTAAAAATTTAGAACAAAGAGACAAAAGAACAAAATATGTAGTGAATTTAAAAGAAGAAAAGAAAATTGTGGAGGAAACAAAATAAAAAAAAATAAAGAATGTAACAAACAAATCTAGAAAGAAAAGATGGCAGAACTAAAGAAAAAAATAAAACAAGGAATATTTAAAAGGATGAAATAGCTAGAAAAACTAACAAGAGAAAATTAAAAAAATAAAGTACAAAAGCAGACAAAATAATGAAAATAAAGTAAAAGAAGACTAAAGTATTAGGTAAAAAACAATAATTTAAATAAAAGGAAAAGAAAGGATAATAATATAAGAAAAATAAGATAGCAAAAAATTGGACCAAAAAGGGCTGAAAAGATAAAGTATAATTAGGAAGAAAATTTTAAAAAGTTTAAAGGAAGAAACATTTAGGGAATAAGAAGATAATGAATTGAAAAATATAGTAGAAAGAATTGACAAAAGAAAGAAAATCTTGAAAGAAAAATGAAAATAAAAACATATTCAAAAGTAGCAAAAGGTCACAGAAAATGAATGAACTGAAGTAAATAAAAATAAAAGATGCAAAAATAATTGAAAAGAAAATGGGTGACATAATTATGAAAAAAATTAAAATTAGGAAAAGACGAAGAGAAAGATAGAAAATCTTGAATTCAATATTAAAGAAAAGAAAAGGTTTGAAAACATATCAAATAAATATAATAAAAACTGTGTAAATTGCAAATATAAAATATGGAGGAAAAGAAAATAGATAATTAAAAAGAAAATAAATTCTGGAATAAGAAAGAAACAAAATGAAAGGAAATTGAGACAAAATAAAAGTAGAATAGTAATAGAAGGAGGAGGAAGAAAATTAAGAAAGAATTGAAAAGATTTTGAAAAATATGATGTCATAATATATATGCATGAAAGTCTTAATGCAGATGATGCAATAGAATTTCAATTCTTTATTGTGGAAGTATCTAATCTTTGGAGCACCTGCAGAAATAAATAATAATCCCAAATAAATTTGGCAAATATATGCATGGAATCATAATATATACAATGCCATAGACTTTGATCTTCATCGTAGCAAAACACGGTAGAATGTTCTACCTTTGGATATGCCAACGATGTATACGCTTGAAACTCTAATCGAATGTGCCCTTGCACAAAGAGAGGGGGGAGAGAGTGGGGTACCCGATCGACTTTGCTGAAAGAGAGAAGTAGAGATATATTAGTTCAAAATTGAGAAAAAAGAATCCAGAAAAAGGGAATAAAAAATAAACGAAAAACACTCATAGCGAAAATTCTTTAGAATTCAATAGAATTACACAAAAAATATCAAAAAAAAAACTTCACCGCGAAAAATTCTTTGAGTTTGATATTAGGGTCATACAAAACATTTAAATCTTTGTGGATCCGATTAGCTTACCTTGTATGGTTTGGTAGACTGATAGAGCAGAGAGAGAGCGAGAAGAAAAAAGGGTTAGAGTGGAAGTTATTGATGAGGGTTGAGAGAGAGTTGCGATAGCAGAAAATAGAGAGTTGCGAGAGTGAAAAAATAAAAACTCGGACCAGAGAAAAATAGACGAGAGGAAGGAGAGAGGAAGAGAGCTTCTATTATTTAAATAAAACATTATGAAAAATAGATTAGAGTTTCTATTTTTATATCTAACAATTAATTATAATTATGAAAAATAGGTGTTATGGAAAAATAAGGGGGACACGAAGGGGACAAAATTGTGCACGTGCCTTAAACTATTTACTTTTAAAAATAGTTGTAGATATATTGAATGGTAAAATTATTTTCATTAATCAAAAGAGAAGTAAAAAATATTACATTGAATTCAACCTCTCTAATAACTCACATGAAAATTTAATCTCTCAATACAACTCTTAATAACCCCTATAATAAAATTCAAAACAACTAGAAAACTCATCATAAATAGTCATTAACACGCAGCTTTGAGACTCGCCTTGAAAAACCACAATTTAACTCGCTAAATCTACTACTCAAAAAAATATAAGACAAATAAAATATTTGATTTTTTTGTAGATCATTAACTCAGAGACCTAAATCACTTGGATCCACTGATCGAAACAACGTTGATCCTCTTGCAAATCTAAGATTTTTTTCTCCCTATATGTACACACACATATATACACAAACACAAATGGGAGCTTTAAGACTCCTGGGGCATAACTTAGCCTGGGACATTACTTAGTAGTGCCTACATGTAGAAATGTATGATACACAAAGAATTTGGGCAATCCACTTCATTTATCTTGATATATATGTTCTAAAACATTTATAAATAAAAAAATCATACGTTTTGAAGACCAATTACTTGTGCAACAACTGTTTCTAAAATGAACAGTTTCTTATTGTCAGAAAATAATTTATTTTGTCACCACTTAAAACATAGGTAAATGCACTTCAAATGAATGATTCTTTATGCAGAAAACTTTCAAAGTATGTAGATGAAGATTAACGGAATGGATCATCTAATTTCATTGCACAACATGTATATTGTATAACTAGATAAATTTGACATTAATCCCAGCATGGCAATATTAATAGTTTAGCATTAAATTTGGAGATAAACATATGAATAATATATAAAGCTTATCTCTTACATCAGCATTTGGAAATAAACTAATTCTAGGTCAGTCGGTGTTTTTCTTACCATTGTATACGAGAAAGCAGTACAAAAACAATATAATAAAGGGTCCTTAAAAGGATTCATATAGCAACTTGTTCTTGTTGTTTCTGTTGTCGTATTCGCTGGAATTTCCCCTTTATCTTATCTTAGAAAAGTTGAAATTTATGAAGTGTTTTTTCAATATATCCACTGAAATGTAGCGAGTGTTTCTTTAATATATGTACCAAGAAAGGATATCTAATTAAGCATCTGCGTACTGCAAGTAGTTATATTGATTTTCTATTCCTGCTTTGACAACAACCCGGGTTTTATTTATTTTTTGTCTGCAATATATTCATTATTTAAAGGATGATGTCTCAATCTTCAAATTAGGGAGTTAAGTTATTTTCTTATTGATCAATTCTACTGTTTGCATGTTACAAGTTTGAGTTGTACCTGACATTACAATTGACATAATGTGTACTTTTCCACTATAGCATAAAAAACACCTCGTCACTGCAAGCTATGTTGATGATTCAATGTCAGGATTAGATGAAAAGGCAAAGGCTGCAGGTGTTACGATTCTTTGTGAAATGGGCTTGGATCCTGGCATAGGTAGCATTTGTTAAACTTGCTGATTGTTATTTAATTATCATAAGTCAATATTTTGTAGCTTTAACAACTGATTGGTATATAGTTAAAAATTAATTTTATTGAGCTTTCACCCTTTTAATATATCATCAAACATACTTAAATAATAAGCAGATAGTTTCTTTCATTAGGCTTCTTCTTATGATAGTCAACTTTGCCAAGCCGATGACTTTTTATATATGGGACAATTTGTGGTGAAGGTGCAACAGTACTTGATCCAGTAAACTGTGTTCATACAGAAAGTATGCTTGGGAAGTCCTGTCTTAGGAAAGATAAACTACACCTAATACCAGGGAGATAGTGTATCATACCAAATCTTATCAATCGAATCACTTTTTTAGAACTACGAGACATCTGAGTCGTACAAGTAAAGGGATCTGTCCATGGTGATTGGATTCACTGTTTTTCACCCGCTTAGCCAGCTTTGTATGTGCCTCGTTGGATCTGTGTGTGTGATGGATAACGACGAAGGTCCCCTCTCTGTCCTTCCAATCCATATTCTGAGGAAAGGTTGCCAATCCATCTTAGATCTCAGTTCCTTTTTTATCACCATTTTCTCCTACCTACACTATTCATCTTAGAAATCCCAAATCTTATCTAATCTAAGGTCACAGAGGCTTCACTTGTCATAATCGCTTCCTATGGCAACAACGTCTTGGCCTTGCCTGATAGGGTGGGGAGCACAAACTAGCCGGACCCACTGGCTGGATTGATGCAAGTGAACTCGTCAATGAAGCACAAGCACTTCAAAGTGGGTGTCGTGTCAGTGTCACACACGTGGCTAGCAGGCACTGGCACTTGCACGAACTTGTCCGACATGTATTCGACACTCTAGACCTTGTTGGATTTTAAGAAACCACAAATTGCTTGTCCGAAACATGGCAATTTAAATAAAATCTAATGATCACATGTTAAACACCTAGGATCTACATGCCGCTTAAAGATTGAAAAAAATGCCACATTGACATAAGTGAATACTATGATATCAAGCTAAATAGCCCACGAACTAGGTAAGACATTGACTAGAATTTTTGTCACACTTTTTTTTGTCTGGTTTTGTTACTTGATAAGAAGCTATGACCATAAATCATAAAGGTTCTATTTTATTTTTTGTTTAGTTTTAATAGAACACATCCTAGTCACTATGAGAGTTTGTGTAGATAAATATATACATACGCATTTATATCAGCGTGTTCGTGTATCCTACTTTTGTGGATTTTTCAGGTTGCAGTGTCTGTATCATGTTGTACCTATGTCTTGTGTCTGTGACCTAAGACTTGGATGAGCAAGTCAGTGGTGGAGCAAGGGACATTCCCTACTCCAACATGGTGATGACACTGCCTTAGTTGGAGTAGAAGTCTATAGGCCACCTTAGGAGCCTGCAAAAATGCCGATGTAGATGATCCAAACAATGAGGGAAGGCTCAGCACCTTATTAGGTGGAAATTTGCAGAAGGCTTCCAGCTCACTCTCTCTCCTACAATTTTTTCTATTTAGATCTTCAGCGAAGATCTTTTGAAGGTATGTGTGAATGGACCTTGGGTGATGGTAAGTCAACCATTGGCGTGTTTAGAGTAGTGGAGACTGGATTATGTTCCATGCGGGTGCAATATCCAAAATCAATATTTGAATTCGACTGCTAAAGCTCCCACGAGAGTATTGAAATAAGAGTGCGCCTCATAAAGATTGCCAATTGTGCGAGTAGGATTCTTGGAGCCGACACTTAAACAGAAGGTCAAACACAGTTTCACGAGGGTGTGTTCAAATTGATATTAGTCAACCATTAGTTATGGTTATTGAGATTGGGAAAAAAAACCTTTTGACAACTGTTTGTCTATAAAAATCTCTTGAAGATGTGTTTCAGTTCTGATCAGGTTGGACACATGGAACAAAATTGCAGGTTTTCTTGTTTACGTGGGGGAGCCGTCTTGTCTAAAGTAGCAATTCCAAACCCCAATACACGCAAAATATGGGATCACTACCCTTGGCAATATAAAAACTCCAATAATATGACAATTGCAACCATTGCTTATGTCCAAAAAGTAAATATATTCTTTTCAATAATCACTGTTTGATAAGAAATAATTTTTGAATTAATTCTTAAATAGAGTACCTTCTTTCAGACTCGAACTCTGGTGATATATCTTAAATCCTCTTGTACTTAGAACCATCAAAGTCTCAACATCTCAAGGTAAGCCTAAATTGTTGTATAAATCCAAACCTTTTAATACTTGCCAATAAAATTGTAGTGGGGGTGAGCTACACACCTTAGCAAGTAAATGAGTCATAACAAGTAATTTATATAAAAAATGAACCAAAGGCTTAAAGAATGATGATAAATAATTCCACGAGTAATGATCTAATAATTCACAAAACTAGGAGAAATAAGTCAATATATATTTCATTCTTTTCTAATTTGGAGGACTCAATATTAATATGATACAATTTATACAATGGAGGAAAGATGGACTAATCTGAAAGTAATAGAAAGTATGTCATATCTCAATGCGGTCAGCACTTCACACCGCCTTTGACTTAGGTTGTTTCACATAATCCTATGGTCAGGAGTTAAACTACACAATCGATGACTCAAATAAGGCTATAATAGGTCAGGAGTTAAACTACACAACCAGTGCTATAATAGCTCTCATCGAGAGAACACAATGTGTAGCAGTATAATTTATTTCCGACGTATATGAGTATGTAACTAACTTGAGTAATCCAACATGTGTGCCAAAAAAAACAATACTACAAACTGAAAGGTAGTAACATATATAGAAGTGTGTCTCAAGCATAATTTTATATCAATGGGGGTGCTTATGCACAAGGCATACAAAATATTTGCTCGGCCCATATATGCATATCTCAATGTCTGCTCTAGATAAGAAAACAATAAATATTTGGATAATACAATAATCTAGTGGAACCAATATATATAATCATCAGCAATATAGAAAAGTAATTTGACTCATAAGGTAATCAAATTGTCAAATAATTCAATTACAGTAAATGAATTATGTCATCCTGAATAATACAAGGAAAGTTAATGGGAATAGAAATATCAATGAAAAGAGGGACAACAATTAATATAAACTACAAGTCATAAATTTACCACTTAAATCTCCAACAACAATATCGGTGGTCTCTCAGCAACATTCTTCTTTTCCTATTCATGTTGTGACATACAATGCTTTAATTCCAACCAATATCTCAAAAATATCTCTCATCCCTAATCAATATATACAATCTCAATCCCAAATGTCACCTGGAATCCCTTCAAAAAGTGAATTTAAATACCATTAAAGTTTTCCACTTTCACTAGGACTTCCATAAATCAATCCGTATAACAAAATGCTTTAAAATAAACTTAAGATCCTTTTATTTCATAAAATTATCAAAAGTAAAATAAAGCTCCAAGAATCTCAAATGATCTTCCCTTTTGTTAACTAAATCTCAAATTTTAGAAACCACAACAATTCCACGAAGAATAAAAAGGAATTTAAAAAACTTTGATATAGATCCTTACCTCTTTGATGCTCCTCTTATTCTTCTTTAATCTTCTTTCTTTTCTTCTCTTCTTTTTTTTTTCCTCCTCCTGCCAATCTCTCTGTCTCTTTCTTGCTTTCGGGGGGTGTCTTTTTCTTCTCCTTGAAAACATGATCCATCATCTTGTTACACACCATACATAACTTTCTTGTGTGTTCTAATTGGATCTTATTTTATTTGGATCTAATTTGATAACTAGGCATCTCAATGTCTCTATCCATTATTCATTTGAAAAAATCACCCTTTAAGAAATACCCCCAAATTGGTGATCCATTATTCGCTTGGTAACCTTTTTGATAAAAAACATTATTACATCTAGCAAATAGAGCCAATTTAGAGGTGGATATTGCCAGATTACACAAGCATTAGATGCAATTTGTAGGCAATAACTCGGACAATGCAACTTGCAAGACACACTAAGTCTTTTTTGCAACAACAGGCGTGGAGGAAAAAAAATCAAGGCATGGATGGCTTCAGGGAGGCAATGTCAGCTAAAAATTCTTCCATAAAACTACAATTGTGAGACGACACAAGAGGCGTGGAGACAGAAATCAAGGATTGCATGCATGGCTTCTAGGAGGCGATGCCAATTCAAAATTCTTCATAATGCCACCATCATAGATGACATGAAAATGAAGTGATTAAGTTATCGTGGGGAGATGGATCTACAAATATGTATCAAGGAGAAATTAAGGCGGTTTTTCGTGCTCACTTTACAAAGAGATGTCTGGAGATTCTGTCTTGGTTTTAGATTGAACAAATACCAACTCAAATTAAAGTTGCTCTGGCTTATGACTAGCCTTAGCCAAACCTGAGCTAAGCCTGAATTTAACAAGCCAAGCTACAAACCTTATTTGAATATACAAGTCATAAAGAAAAATGAGTTAGAGGGTAAATTATCAGAGGCTTGACTAAACTAGGAGTGGTCCAAGTTCAAAGCATTAAGGATGCACAAGAGCAGATTTCCTCTCCCAGGCAGGGGGTTGCATCTTTGGAACCAAACACACCCATCCCCACCCCCCACCCCCACCCCCACCCAAAACCAAAAACACACCCACCCACCATCTAAAAATGAAAAGAAAATCTAGAAGTCTCAACCCTTAAGTGACTTGCACGATATGCATAATTTGAAAATAGCTTTTAACTCGTCTTTCTTATTCATTTAACTCTTCCAGTTAATAGTTTAACTCATATAAATTTTAGATTATATGATCTATCTACTTTGCCGGATACTGTGGCATTTAATTGAAACAATTGACAAAGGACTTGTCATGCACCAAAATATCAAGGGCAAGACATCAGGTTAATTCTTATTTCTTTGTCAACAATTGTTCAAGAGCTGATCTATATAGAAATATGACTTATAAGTGCTGGTAACTTGTTTTATGATAACAGGAAATTAACAATCCAAGAAATTATTAAATTGTAGCAAATTGTCCAGTTATATAAAATTCATGACACTAAGAAATATCTCCTTACATTCATCTTTTTAATTCTTTTCTATTTTATGATTTTTATTAGAGCACTCTCCTATTTATTCCTCATTTATATAAAGAGAGGAACCCCAATCTAGGATTAAACCATTTATTCTCTAAAACCTAACATGGTATTAGAGTGATCTCTCTTTCAACACCACCTGTCTATACTATCTTCTTTTGTTTTTTTTTAATCCATATCTTATGTGATTTGAATCCATATCTGCAACAAAAAAAAACTGTTCACGTGAATAGTACCGGCAGTACTGTTCACGCTAAATAAAAACAAATTTTTTTTATCAAAAACCCTAGCCACCATTAGTACAAATTCTTTATGTGTTGCTGCTATTAAGGCGATCTCCATCTTTTTTGCCTTCATCTACTTATAGTGTTGCTTTCTGCGTGCATCTACTACCTTTTGATGAGTTTGTTGCGTGTGTTTCTTGGTGTTCACTTTATTTAGTTTGAGGATCTCCCAAAGTCTCATCTTCTACTGATTTCAGTTTGGGGATCTCTCAAACCTTAATAATATAGAGTTTGAGGATCTCTCAAACCTGATTTTCTTCTAAGTATTGAGTTTAAGGATCTCTCAAAAGCTCACTTTTATTAAGGTTGGGAAACTCTAAAATCCTAAGTGTATCCAAAGAGATTTTTCATACAGTCTTTGTGCATGTGTGTTACATTCGACTCGGTTCAGTTTGATTTGATTAGTAATTTTAGCATCAATATCAATGATTCAAAAGTGTGGTATAAGATTAGTAATTCAGTATTTGTTTTCAATAATTTTAATATTTATTTGTTTCTTAATTTTCTTTTTTATTTAAGAAAAACTTTGTTTAGAAAATTTTATTTAGTCTTTGTAACAAGTTGTGCATGATTGATATCTATGCTCCAGCTTGAGGAGGAGTATTTGAGTGTGTAAGGATATTCTTATATTTTTTTATTTATTCTTCATTTATATAAAGAGAAGCAACCCTAATAGAGGGTTAAGCCGTCCATTATCTAAAACCTAACACTATGTTTGCGAAAACTGAAACCTCAGAGTGATCCAATATAATAAATTTCATATTTAGTATTGTCCTACATGTCTGCTGTGTGTTGAAAACTTAGTGGAAAATTGTTACTATTATTTTTTTAAGGGAAAGTTTGAAAAAATTATGATAACAAGGGATGTACGCTTTTGAACCATGTCAAAAATAAATAAAAATAAAGACAGGCTTTCCAAGTTGATGCAATGAATGTTCTGCTTCTGGCCATACCTTCTTACTAAAGCCTTTTATTTTGTGTGTTCAGATCATATGATGGCAATGAAGATGATAAACCAAGCACATGCCAGAAAAGGGAAAATAATTTCTTTCACTTCATATTGTGGTGGGCTTCCATCTCCGGCTGCTGCAAACAACCCACTGGCATACAAATTCAGGTAAGTGGTGAAACTTTATATATTTTTAATTATCAATATCCTTATCCACAGTAGCCAATTTCTTCCACCCATCCTTGTTCTGATGGTTAGCTGATAGTAAGTATCAGAATCAATTTAGATTTGATTCTCCACATCCAGGACTCATGCCTACTTCAGCATTCATGGGCCTTAATAAATATACCCAACTATTATGGGGTCTTCCTGAAGATCTTTGCTGCTTATTTTGCTGCTGCAATATGAACTAACAAATGAATGGATATTGGGGGCTCACAAACTCGCAAGGTTTACAAAAAGATTCATGCTGCCAATTTATTTTGACCTTCCAGAGGAAGTTCCTTGTTTCACTTTTATTACCATAATACGAGTCCAGGTGCACAACTGCAGCTGAAAAAAAAACAAGATGGGCTTTCTGCCAATAAAGGCTTAGTCATAGTGGAATTCCCTGTCATAGAAATAGTTTTAGCCATCCACCCAGAATTTAGAAGCGAAGGACCACATCTGCAAGGACGTTTATCTCAAGTACAACATTGCTTTATAGTCTTTTAACTTCTACCTCAATTTTCATGTACCTATGAATGCTTCCCTGTCCTGTCAGCACTGTGCCTGTACGGTGCTGTAGTCTGATCAGCATGACAATGCCATGGTGTGGACCTCTTTATCCTTTCCTGTAATGAATAGCAGATAAACTGTTTTCTCCAGCACCCTTTTACCCATAGAGTGTCAGATTCTCCTTTACTTTTTCATTTTTATTTCTCATGCATATGTGTTTTACTTTCTTTGTTTTCTTCTTAATGTAACCAAGTACAACCTACATGATTACTAGTGAAGTTCTTATATTGATGTTTATTTGTGATTTTCTTCATTTTGTTTTAGTTGGAACCCTGCGGGAGCTATTCGGGCAGGGAGAAATTCAGCCACTTACAAGTCTCATGGAAATGTAATAGAGGTTGATGGTATGTTTTTCTATTGAAGGATCTGACCTTACTGTGTGGTGTGATTGACATTGTGCTCCTGCTAAATAAGATGGTATCAGTTTATAGTAAGCATTTGTTGACTAATGCTATCAGAATTAGATTTCTTGGATGGCATGGGCATTGTCTTTTAGGCCAAGACCAATGGTATATTCGCTAACTAAATGCAAGATCAGATAACTGAACAGGCTCAATCTCAATTGATCTATAATCCAAGGTGAAACAACTTTTACATTATTCTGCATTTTGTTCTCCTTTGTTTGTCAAGATATGGCCTATCCAACTTATTTTCTTCAGACTACTTATTTATATTCCCTAATAAATACCAAATGCATCTTTCAAACATGATACAAAATGATAAATAATTGTTAGTTATTAACTCCTATTACTGATGCCCACTGCAAAATGTCACACACACAAAGACATACTATTTGTAAAATTCTTTTAAAGTTTTCTAGCCGTTGAAGTTCTTTTAATTTCATGCACGTGCGTTCAGTTCATGGTGCATTAAATGCACTTGCAAAAAGTCACACAAACCATTTAATGCAGTTGCAAATATCTGAAATCAATTCCGCTCCTAAAAGGCTGTTAAATCCTCTTCCAAAGATTTGGCTTGGTACATGCATACGCACACATAAGCGTGTTTTATGACATGATATTGTGTATCTCTGGAATGGATAATCTCCGACATTCGTCGTGATCTACAATTTTTAGAACCCTTGTGTATCAAAGTCAAATGGATTCTTGGTGCATAAACAATTGAGTTTTGATCCACATTAGGTCATAAGATGTGTAGATCATGCACATGTTCTATTTGGATGATGCATGATGCTCTCTTATGATAAGATATCGCATCCCACCATTTTAAGTTTTCCTATAATAGATGTGTATGACATTTGGGTGCCAGCATTGATGGATTCATGTGCTTATGATGTTAGGTAACCACTCTGACCATAGGTTTCAAGTCCTTGTGTATATCAAGGTTCAACAAGAATGTCCAAAAACTTGATGTTCTGATCACATAGAATAATCATTTCCACCCAAGAGCTTTACTGTTGGGTGTAGCCTACGGGATACATATACACCCCCAAGGATTTATTTATTTTCATAATATTAGAGGGAGAACCCCCAGTGTTCCATTAAAAAGCTTTTGATGAAGGGTTTATAAAGAGTGTAACAATAAGAATAATACAAAGATACGAAGTACAAAGCTTTTGACATAGCACACCAAAGGATAGCTCAGTCAAACAAAAATACAAAAGTACATCACTGTGCATTTGTGCATCAAAAGGATGAAGGATGGTTAACAATGCCTAAGTATCCTCTAGGTCAGACTCCAGAAGGGTTG
Organism: Agave tequilana; assembly: GCA_038442645.1. NCBI lineage: Eukaryota > Viridiplantae > Streptophyta > Magnoliopsida > Asparagales > Asparagaceae > Agave > Agave tequilana. Next base: position 73,225 of record JAVJIF010020622.1, read on the forward strand.
CCTGATGCAGAATGGAAGAGAAAACTATGATTTGTGGCGGATTTGGGGAAAAAGGAAAGAGTTAGGGCTTCGTAGGCAGGAGAGTCGCTCTCCCACTCCATGCCTCACGCACAAATATTTCAAAAGAACCACAATTAGGGTTTCAATTTCTCAATAGTTCATTCATTCATTAATCCACAAATAAAATCATTCAAGAGTATTTACAAACAAAAACCACTTGCACTTCTCGTGTCTCAATAAAAAATAATAAAGAACTACTCCTACTCCTAATAAAAGACTATTACTCCTAATTAAATCCAACTCAAGCTTTCCGTCTTCTGTGCGAGTAGGTTTTCCAACAGCTCGCTGAATCATCCATGTCCTCATCAATTCTCTCCTTGTTCGAGATAACTCGTTCTTGAGTTTTAAATTGTGACGTCACGAAAAATCTCGAACAATTCTCTCTCAATGTTGGTCATGACTTCTATAGCTATGAGCTACAACAAATCCCCCATTTCTTATAAGACTTCCTAGTTAAAAAGACTGGAAAGAGATGATACTCATCTGGCAATGTCAACATGAAAAGCTGAATTGATGATGACATGTTGGACAAAGAAGTGACCAGCTTTGACTATAGTGGCACTGGATCAAACTTTGCTTCTTGCTTGAAAGGCTAAATCGATAATGGTTTATTGAACAAAGAAGTAATTAACTCTGACTAGGGATCAAGCATTGTTACAGGCTCGAACTCAGACCCAGTTCGTGGCACTAGATCAAATGCTGCTACAAGCTCGAGAGTGGACTGAGTCTCTAGATTGAAGTTTAATTTAAGCTAAAGCTTTATATTTGGTTCTGGCGCCAACTTTGGTTCTTTCCCTAGATGTACTCTAGCCTTGGCTTAAGATCTAGTTTTGAATCTGGCTTTGAATCTTACTTTCTCTCAGGCATAACTGACTCAAGATTTGACTTTTTCTTGGGCATTACTAGCTCTGGATCTGACTCCATCCGCAACCGTTCTACCCTAAGCTTGAGTGTCCAACCTTGGTAATTAAGTAATAGAGCTCTGAGCTTCAAAAGAATCTCATTAAACAACTCGCTATCCATTATGCCATGGTAAAGGCAAGGTCGGAAGTTGGTCTGCATGTGAGTAGGTCAAGTTGCAGGCATGGTCGATTTGCACGCGATGGGGGTTGGGTTGCGACAAGAATTTTAGAAAGAGATTAAAAGAAGGGAAAGAGAAAGGATTAGTTCTTTTTCTTTTTTGGCTCAATTATTGTTCACATGAACAGAACACTGTGGTACTGTTCATGAACGGTGCAAATTTTTTTCCAATCAATTTAAAGAAAGCTACAGGATTTGGGAAGAGAAAGGAGAAGAAGAAATCTAAATATATGGTTTTTTTAATGAGATTAGGTTTTGTTTCCCTTCTTACCCCAAAATATCTCTTAAATGACGTTGAAAGCTTTTTTTACGATTATTCTTTCTCGAATATAGCTCCTCAAGATAATTTCACATTTCTTTCAGTGTCGACTTGTGCATCATCAAATCTTATATTTTTTTTGCTTCCTGATATTCAACAACTAACCAAAGAGAGCAGCATCCTCAAGCTCTCACTTATCCGTCTTAGAAATAGGAGGATCCATGTACAGATAACTCTTATTTTCATGGCCAATTAAATTAATTTTAGTAATCTTTCTTCATTGTAAATAGTTATCCCCATTCAACTTCACATTAGTAATCTTACTAGTCGTAAACTCTGGAACAATCAGTTTGGGATTTGCCAAATCTGTCATACAATCTCCTAGCCATTAACTACCCACTACAACCAAAACTCAAGTATCCTTCTAATACAAAACACAACTTTAAAAGAAAGTACACAACTTTTCAAATTCACACGTACAACTCAACACACATCTTCGATCAAACCACTCATCAACCCTCTCACACGATTACACAAAGAAAAAAGGAAGACAATTTTTTTACTTGTTTGCTGCAAAGAAAAACAACAAACAATAGTTTGGGGGACATTTTTCAGAACTTCTCAGATCTGATCAGACCTCTGATCGGAGAAGGCTGAGAAGGTATAGGAGTGGAGCGGTGATGTTGTTGGGAGGAGGAGTCATTGGCATGGAGAGATCAAAAAAGGGGCGGCGATGTTGTCGGGAGAGGAAGAAGTGATCGGCAATGTCGTCGGGTTGATCGGAAGAGATGGAAGTGATTGGCGATGTTGTGGTATGATGAAATTGAGAGGTTGTTGAGGAAGAGCTGCGATGTTGATTGTCGAGGAAGAGTTGTGGTCTTGAAATTAGTTTCGAAGGTGATGCTAGTCAGGAGGTTGCGAAGAGTTGCGATGGTCGGTGGGTTCGAAGGCGATGATGGTGAGATGGGGATTTGGTGATGATGATTAAGGAGATAATTAAGGAGGGATAGCTCTTATATCATGATAATCAGAATTAGAGTTAGAGTTAGAGGTAAATTGGGGAGAATTAGATGGATGGTTATCTCCCATCTCATCTTCTTTTTATTATTATAATATATGGACTTTTACATGAAAGGCCTTCTTATATTGATTTATTATATAACAGTCATGAATACTTCTTAAGCGCACTCCTCCTTTCACTTTAGGCTTCCTAACATGGTTCACAGTCGCGGTCTCGGCCGCCGACTCGGAGGGCACTGAGACGGATCGGTCTCGGCGACTCGGATCGGTATCGGGCGATACGCGTAAAACGCTACATAGAAAGTTAAAAAATTCTTAAAAAATCATGACAAATCTTAAAAAATGTAGACGTCCACATTCATGTATCACATGTTCAAAATATATCACTTAGCACACTAAACATAAAGTGAAAGTATAAATACACGCGTCGTCGGTAGAAGCATATCAAAATACATGCACAATATAGTAAATTACACAAACTACATTCATAAATACATGCTAATGTAGTTATTTCCACATTGAATTGCGATGAGGCACAAAATTATCATCATAATGCCGAGTCGACCGAGTTAACTCTAATTCTCGGCCTAGTCGGTCTCCTCTGAGTTGAGTCGACCGACTCGTGACTCGGACTCGTCTCGGAGCAGGCCGAAACGGATACGACTCGGCCGACTCGTCTCCGACTCGGCCGAGTCTTTGAACCATGCTTCCTAAGAGCAGCCCCAACTCCAAGCATGCAACTGGTCTGATTTTTCATTGAAAGCCACAGTTGCTCTTGTGAGGGAGGGAGGTTCCAGGTTTGATTCCCGAGTTGTCGAATGGGGAGTTAGCTTGGGTAATTAGTGAAGTGTGTGTGAACTTTTACCTTTCAAAAAAATATGTGGCTTTTTTAGATAAATACCATCATATCTTCCTTATTTAGAAAAATAACCGTCAAATCATTAATATTGCCAATCATACCCATAGCCCGTACCGTACTATAGTGGAACCTTGGGAGAATCCATTTCACAACCCCTGTTTTTTACAATTTACAACTGAATAGAAGGGTTTGTCAGGGTGCATAATGCAGATTAATGATGAGCTTTTGCTACTTAGTTAAATTTGTGCCTTTATTAGGTGGTTTTTTCATGCACTTTTTAATTATCTGATTATGAACATCTGCAGCTAAGATGAATAATGGAGGGAGATAACCTTATTGTTTAGTTCTTTTTCAGAACCATCCAGGATATACTGCCCAGATGTAAATCCCATGTTTTGGTTATTGTCATACAATTGAGCAGCCTTCTTGGTCTATTAGCTCAGGCACAAGGTTCTATAGACCTGGGACAAGCTTAAACGTTTTTTTTTTTTTTTTCTATCTAAGATAGTAAATGGTGACCCCCTGCCTGATGAGTTTTCAGCACCATTGTATCATTTATCTTGATATGCACATTACAAATGTATATAGGTAGAAAATTATGTATTATGAATACTTGTACACCATTCATCAAGTAGATTCTTTTGTTCTATTACTTTAAAAACAAACATTAATTTTATGTACATTAGATGAACAAACTGGAAATATTTTCAAAATACCACCAGGTATTGAAGTTTAATGTCAAATATACCACGTTTCCCAGCCCGGGTCAGTATATATTTCTTCATATCCAGTGCAACCGCAACCTAGAACATTCTGAGCCAACGAACCAAATACTTGGTATTTTCACCTTCATACCCTTAGCTATCAAAGTTCTTTCATATTCGTGAGTACCAATCTCTGCTGCTCAGGTTAGCAAATGTCTCAAAAAGCATGCAAGTTACTTTTCTAATAATTTGATAAATTTCATGCAGGGAAGGAACTCTATGATTCGGCAGTGAGCTTCTGCATACGAGATCTTCCAGCTTTTGCTTTAGAATGCCTCCCAAATCGAAATTCTTTAGTATATGGTGATCTGTATGGAATCAGCAAGGAAGCATCAACCATTTTTCGTGCCACCCTTCGGTATCAAGGTATGATTTTGAACTCTCTTTTCATTCAAAATCGTGCACATCGTCATCTAGGCCTTCCCATCAGATGCTAGGAACTTCATATTGAGATTGCTCAATAGAAATATACAAAAAAATTCTCAAAATGTTGCACTTTGAAGCCAAATTCCTGGACAAGAAAAGGAACAAGAGGGATTGGACATAAAGCTGAGCAGGCCAGTTGGCTAGCTGCTAGTTTCCTATATAAAAAGAGAAGTTCTGACAAAATTTTCCAACCTGCTTCTACCTGACATCTACCCATTGAGTTGGTGCCAACTTATTTTTTAGGAAATTATGGGTAAGAGAGGGTGTACCCATAAGGCACTGGCCAGTTGAGTAACTGGGTTAGCAGTTAGTGCATATGGACAAAAGAGGGACTTGCTGTTAAGTCATGCAGGCCAGTTGGATTACTTGGTAGGAAGCAGATTTATTTGTTAAGCAGTTTAAACTCATGCGTGAACTTAAATTGTGTATAGATGACAAATAAAGGCAGTCTCCATCCTTGCTAGCCCCTTCATTTTTAACAATCGTGTCAGTAACTGATTTTTTAGGGTTGATCAGGTTGCTAGACGGTTATGACAATTGGTGTATTTGTGGAACCTTCTTCCTTTTCTGGTTTAATTTTATTCTTCTGCTTTATTTGCCTTTTGTTTTCTTTTCCTGTGTCTTAACTTATAGGTCGTATACAGGGTTTAGCGAAGTAATGGCTTGCCTAGCGAAAATTGGTTTTTTTGACACTGAAGTTCATCCTCTGCTGAAAGGAGGCAAAAGACCAACATTCAGAGCTTTTCTAAGTGAGCTTTTAGAGGACAGAAGCTTGAATTCAGGGACAACTGGGATTGTCGAAGGATCAATTACAAATGAGAAAGAAATGCTCAGGAGGGTGACTATGCTTGGATGCTGCAAGGAAATCACGACAGCAAAGAAGACCGTCGATACAATCAAGTTAAATACTGCTGTCCCTCTCTATCTCTAATCTAAGTTGATTGTTGTTAAACTTGCTGCATATCCTCTACATGTTAAAATTGAAAAGCCTTAGTGTCAAACTTTTATCAGAAGACTCGTGTTCCTCTGTACAAGCTGGAAGTCAAAGCAAACCTAGCGGTGAAAGCGCCAGGTTTTTTTGCTTGAATAGCAAGATATGCAACAACCCACCTAAAGCAGCTCTATGTAGATTAAAAGAGCAATTATATACGGCCCTGTCATCTTCCAGTTCAACAGAATGTCCTGAGTAACAACCTTTTATATCCACCAGTTATTTCCAAGTTCGCTCAGTTCTTTTCTCTTTGATCCTTGACTATAGACCCTTCAATCTGATTTGGGCCTCCTTGTGACCAAGGCCCTTCTACATCACCAAGTCCCTTCTACATCATAGTTTGTTAGAAAAACCAAGAATGTTATATATTTTTCAGCCATCTTTTCTAAATTTATGCAAACCAAGCTCCACATCTGAATAAATATACTGATATCTACTGTGAATTAGGTTTTTGGGGCTTCATGAGGATGAGGAAATTCCGGCAGCATGTTCTAGCACATTTGACGTTGTGTGTTTGCGCATGGAAGAGAGATTATCTTACAGTAGCCAAGAGCAGGTAACATATTTTGTTATTCTACTATAATACCTTTATATCTTCTGTAATTGATTATTGATAAAATAGAGTTTAGAGACTTATCATTTGTTTACAATTTAGTAATCTTTCTACATCATGCTAAAAATACATGTTAGTTGAATAAGGAATATGATTGTCTAAATAATAGAGTTGGAATGATTTTTCATGTAGCATATACTACATTTAGTATTGACCTGAAATGTTTGATAATTAGTTTTAAAACAAAAGTCTACTACATAATTACTCACCTACAGTAGAACAAAAGCATGATGTTCTTGCACGGATTATTCACAAAAGAGCCAGTTTCGTGTCTGTTTTATTCCAAAAGAAAAAAGAAGAAGACGGGGGGAGGCGTGTCTGTCTAACCATAGAAATTTCCTCACTTTCACCATTTTGATTTTTTGATTTCCAAGGGTTAAAACTCTAGCAGGGAAAAGTTGCTTGGAGGTATGTAGAGAATAATGAAGTCAAAGTTTTCTAACCAATCCCCAATCAAGTTCAATTGAGGTCTTAGCTGATAGCCGCATGATGAGCATTTTGATAATTTCAAATTCCATCATTGACAGCTACTTGGGAAAATGGGGATTACTGTTATTTCTTCAGTCAGTATGTGTATCAGGAAATTGGAGTGGGATCTTTTGTAATTTACCGTTTCTTTATTGATTGATTCAATTTCCATTTTTTTTTCTAATTGCTAATAATGATCAAATGGCTTACATTGAGGATATCATAGCATCCAGGATTCGAACCAAAAAAAAGAAGAAAGTAGGACATGGAACAGAAGGCATGGATAATTCTATATCCAGTACATAGCCAACATTGTGGACCGAACCGTGGTGGTCTAGATCCTTGGTTGAATCTGTTGTTATAGTCATGTTTTCATAAGCCGATTCCATGTTGTCATAACCAAAGTCTTTGTAGTCATTTTCAACCTGTGTTGCTGCCACATTGAGTTTGATCTGCCCCTTGATCAAACAGATAAATCGCATAACTTCTCTCTATCCTTTAAGCTAGTCTGAACTGTTGTAAACTTTCTCATTCTGTCTCTTCCACCGTGTCCAAGTTATGTGGTAGAGTATGATCCACTGTGTGTTCCTATGGTCCTTTTCTTTTCTTATCTAGTCCTCCCCACAGGCTCCCAACATCCCGTTTAGCAAAATGAATTCCAGCTAACTGTTGGACTTTCAAAATGTGATTTTAAAGCTTGGGTGTGTTGAGGCTTGGGCGTGTTGAGGTGAAGTGGTATAGTCTTTTTTGAGGTTCATGTTTGTCAGAGAACTGTGTGAGCTACTGAATTGCATACTCTTTGTGTGAGCCATTCCTTGGATGGAAGCTTGCTGTTCATTAATATACAGATACACCACCAAATTCGCTTTGTTACCCAAGTTATATTGGGCAGTATGATGTTTATCCTGGTGTTGTGGTTTGATGAGCTTTTCGTCCGTTATTTTTTCCTAGGTAAGTACCTGTTCTGAAGACCGTCCATGTTCACATCTGTCCTCCTGCTATAGCTGGGACAGCCTTTATTTCCTCTTGTAGCCCTGATGGTAAGTTGGCTAGGACTGGACGATTCCAAATCCTATTAGAGTCAAGGATGAGGCTCACTTTGGCATTTGTGATGAGTCCATTGTGCACCACTGTTGGGTATTGAATCAGAGGCTTCTCTCGTACACATGGATTAGGCCAAATTTTTATGTCCGTACCATTAATGACTGTCCATCTTACATTTGCGTCAATCAGTAGTAGAACCTGGCGTATTTCATTGCTTATTTAGAAAAAATTAGGATGAATTATTTGTTGTTCTTTTACATTAGTAGGTGTTACCGCATAGCATCTGCTTGAATGTCTTGTCACATATTGCATCCTAGGTTCTATTCTATAGTTTGATGCTACATTCTTTTGGTTTTTAGACGAGATAATCCCATCAATCCAAGCCATTTTTTTATGGGTTTAGATAATGATTAAAAAACAAAGAACTAAAAAAAATATAAGAATCCTGTTTTTCAAGCTTTGATAGGTATTTTACATTGTTAATCAAGAAAGTTCTATGAAAACAAATTAGGGTATCTTTATCTTATTAAAAAATTGTTAAAATTATCTCATATTTAGAAGAAGGGCTCTGCATTACTAGAACGAACTATGTTCTTCCATTTTTTTCTGTATGAAATAGGAATTCACCTTCATTTCCCAAAATTTCCATTAGACACATTCCACTGAATGTTAAATTACTTGTTTACTCTTTTGAGGGGAAAGAGTCGTAGCTCAATTTATTGAATAAATTAAGACTTAGAAGAGAGTACACAGAAAGAAGAGAGGGGGGGGAGAGAGAGAGAGAACAGATAGAGAGGCATAGTACACGAAAACTCACGTACGGTCTTGGAACAGAGATTTTTTTGAATAAAATAAACGATCGTGACGAATGTCAGCTCCATCCGAAGGAAATTATGCGGAAGCTTTGCAAAATTATTATGAAGCTACGCAACTAGAAATTAATCCCTATGAGGCTATGATCGAAGTTATATACTCTATATCTTGGGCTATACACAAGCAATGAAGAGTATACAAAGGCTTTGGAATATTATTTTTGAGCACTAGAACAAAACCCATTCTTACTACAAGCTTTTAATAATATGATTGTGATGTGCCATTATGTGCGACTATCTCCACTATAGAAAGAAGGAAAAGAAAGACCGAATTTGCTAGTCAATACTAGAAAAAATAAGCTTTTTACATATGCATCATCCAAAGCAACGATTTTTATCAGCTGTAGCAAGGAAAGAAAGTAAATGATAACCAAAAAAAGAAAAAATAGGTACGGCCTACATATTATACTCAATGGATAAAGATTGAATTGAAAAAGAAAGCACCGTAAAGATCAATTAGCGAGCTTTTGGGTCGATATGGTAAGAATTGCTTGCTTATATCATGATATGGGATATAAAGTTAGAAATCAACTTATGTAGTAGAGTCGATCTACCAAAGTATTAAGCAGTGGTGTAGCATTAGATCCCAAAGATAGTAAGTTCATTTTTCTTATGGAAGAAAGTCTTTCTCAAAGTTCTATCTAAATTTTATATATGAAACCAAGATAGTTACCTTTCAGAAAATTATAACGAATAAAAATATCTATACTTCATTTTTTAAGGTGGGAGAAAAACTAAAATTAATTATTGTTCAAAAAAATTAGAATTTGAAACTTCTTATATATTCTTCTAGTTAATCCAAAAAAATAAGATAGATTTATCATAAATCTAATTATGTTATCATACGGTAAATTAAGATGGGACCGCAAAAAGATTCGATTGCTAAGTCGTATAAGGTAGGAAACTCTTAAGTATGATTTTAACAGAAGGAATTAACCCACCTATTCCAACTGGGAAGAACAGGCCATTCTACACGGTGATTCTGAAATTGCGGAGGCTTGGTCTGATGAAGCTGCTGAGTATTGGAAACAAGCTATAGCGCTTACTCCAGGTAATTATATTGAACTACAATTAATTGAAGATCACGAAGCATTTCGAATAAAACTATTTGTTAATTCATTTAAATTGATTTTTGGATCCATCATTCAAATAAAATAAATCATTACTGTGACATGAGAAGATCCAATCAATAATTTCATTATATCCCTTATAAAATCATTCTATTTTGTATGGATTATAGGGATAAATAATACAGATACCGTATAGAGTAGAACTAATAAAACTAATAAAAGATAACTTCAATGTATCTTATTACTTTTAATGAATAATATCTTGTGATTTGTAATAAAATAATAGGATATTATGTTCTATGAAAGTTGATACATATGATATGAACACTTCTTTTTATATTTAGATAGGAATACACTAGACTTAGTTGCAAAAAATATGTTTTTTCATCATGCCGGGAAAAGATTTTCCATGAAAAAGGTACGTTAGGCACCTAATCGCACTTGTCCCAGGTCGACTTCAATATCATAATCGCTCTAGTGAATAACTAAAGAAAATAGATAGATAGGAGATAGGAATGAAAGAAATTTATCATAAATAAAATATCTATCTTTCAGATCTTTACTAAAAACTTACTATTAGCAGGTCTCTTTGTATGTGTCCTCTAAAAAGAGGACTTAATGATTATTCGTTCGTTGGAACCCAAAGTGAAAATTGTTGTAAATAGGAACCCTATAAAAACATCTTTCGAGAAATGGGCGAGACCCTATTATTTCTTAAGAACAATAGCTAATGTCCTGATATTACCACTTGAATCTGGAACCTATATGTTGATGCTCACGATTTTGATGGTCATACCAGCGATTTGGAGATCTCTTGAAAAATATTTAGTGTTCATTTCAGTCACTCTCTATTATCTTTCTTTGGCTGAGCGGCATGTACCTCTATGATGTCTGATTTTTCAATTATGAAGTATGACTAAGTGATCCTACTCACATTAGAGTCAGTGCTCAAGTAGTTTGATCAATAGTAGGTCAAGAAATATTAAATGGTGATGTGGGCGATGATTTTCGAGGAATACAAATAACCTTTGATTTATTTTTTTTAAGATTTGACGAGCATCTGGAATAACTAGTGAATTACAACTCTATTATACCGCAATTTGTGCATTGGTCTTTGCATTGGTAATGCTTTTTGCAGGGCGGTTCCATTGTCACAAAGCTGCCCCAGAATTGGCTTGGTTTCAAGATGTAGAATCTATGTTGATTACCGCTTGGGGGTCTCTTTCTTGGGGCGGGACACCAAATGCATGTATACTTACCAATTAACTAATTTCTCGATGTTGGAGTTAATCCTAAAGAGATCCCACTTCCTCGTGAATTTACTTGAATCAGAATCTTTTGGCTCAACTTTATCCCAGTTTTACTGAGGGAGCAACCTTTTTTCACCTTGCATTGGTCAAATACGCGAATTTTTTAAGCATCATGGAGGATTAGATCCATTAACAGGAAGGAGGTGGCTGACCGATATTGCTTATCATCATTTAGTAATTGCAATTCTTTTGATTACCGGTCATATGTTTAAGCCTAATCAAGGTATTGGTCACGACCTTAAAGATATCTTAGAAGCTCATAAAGGGCTATTTACAGGCCAGACATAAGGGTCTCTATGAAATCCTAACTACGTCATGGCATGCTCAATTATCTCTTAATCTATCTATGTTAGGATCTTCAACCATTGTTGTAGCTTACCATATGTATTCTATGACCCCCTTATCTATACCTAGCTGCTGACTATGGTACACAACTTTCATTTGTTTAGACATCACATGTGGATCGATGGGTTTCTCATAGTTGGTGTTGTTGCACGTGCAACCATCCTATGGTAAGAGACTATGAATATGATCCGACTATTTCATTAGGAACTGCAGATTTTTTTGGTCCATCACATTCATGCATTTACGATCCATGTAATTGTATTGATATTACTGAAAGGTATTCTATTTGCTCGCAGTTCCTTTGTGATGGGCCTGGAAAAGGGGGGACATGTCAAATATCCTCATGAGATCATGTCTTTTTAGATCTATTTTGGATGTACAATGCAATTTCAATAATATTTTTTTCTTTTTAATTGGAAAATGCGGTCGAATGTTTGGGTTACAATAAGCAATCATGGGGTAGTACCTCATATCACAAGAGAACTTTGCAAAGAGTTCCATTACTATTAATGGGCGGCCTAGGATTTCTTATGGGCACAGATATCTTAAGTAATTCAATTTTTATGGTTCTTTATTGTCTGCATACGGTCCTATTTTTTTTTCCTAATGTGCTCACTTTGTCTAAGCTTTTAGTTTAATGTTTCTATTTAACGGTCATGGTTATTGGGAAGAACTCGTTGAATTCATCATTTGAGCTCATAACAAATTAAAAGTTGCTCCTGCTACTGAGCCTAAAGCCTTAAGCATTGCACAAAGATGTGTTGTAGGAATAACACATTATCTTTTGGGTGAAATTATTCAATATGGGCATTATTCTTAGCAAGAATTATTGCAGTAAGATAATGACTTGGAGAATTTGAAAGGCATTATGGCAGTTAGATTTCTAAGGTTTAGCCAAGGTTTAGCTCTGAACCCTGCTACTCATCATATTTGGTTTGGTATTGCTATCACGCTTGACTATAAGAATCATGATTAATATTCCTGAGGAACATCTTTATCAGAACATTTTTTTTCACTTTAGACAGTTAGCAATAATCTTTCTGTGGACATCCGAAAATCTACTTTATGTAGCTTGGCAAGAAAATTTTGAGTCATTGATACATGACCCTTCACATGTAAGACCTATTGTTCATGCAAATTAGGATCCTAATTTTAGTCAACCCGTTGTAGAAGCCTTTACTCGAGGTGTTATCGACCTGGTGTTTATCAGTTATGGTATACAATCAGATTACGCATTAATGAAGATCTTTATACTGGAATGCTTTTTCTATTATTTCTTTCTGTTATATCCTTATTTGCCAGTTGGTTACACCTACAATCCAAATGGAAACCGAGTGTTTTGTGGATCAAAAATGCCAAATCATGTCTCAATCATCATTTCTCGAGACTTTTTGGAGTAAGCACCTTGGCTTGGACTGGACATTTTGTTCATTTTGCTATTCTCGGCTTGGACAGGACATTTCGTTCATGTCGCTATTCTCAGATTCAAGAGTATGTCAGATGGCATAATTTTTAAGATGTATTTCCGTATCCTTAAGGGTTGAAATCACTTCTACGGGCAAGTGAAATCTTTATGCCCAAAACTCTGAATACATTAGTCATTTGTTTGGTACCTTCCAAGGGTGGGAACTTCATTTATTTGGTGCCTTCCAAGGAGCAGGAACCCTGATTTCAAGACTTTATTACTCAAGCTGCATTATATGCTCATCACCAATACATCGCAGGGTTCATCATGATAAGAGCATTTGCTCGTGGAGCTATATTCTTCATTAGAGATTATAATTCAGAGCATAATAAGGATAATGTATTGGCAAGAATGTTAGACCATAAAGAAGCTATCATATCTCATTTAAGTTTGGCCAGCCTCTTTCTAGGCTTTCATACCTTAAGTCTTTATGTTCATAACAACTTCATGCTCGCTTTTGGTACTTCGAAAAAACAAATCTTGATTGAACTTATATTTGCCCAATGGATACAATGTGCTCATAGGAAGCCTTCATATGAGTTCGATGTACTCTTGTCTTCAACAACTAGACGAGCATTCAATGTAAGGTCGAAGCATATGATTACCCAGCTGATTAAATGTTATTAATGAAAATAATAATTCATTTTTCTTAACAATAGGTTTGGGAGATTTCTTGGTTCATCATGCAATTGCTATAGGTTTGCACGTAACTACATTGATTTTAGTAAATGGTTTTTAGATGCACGTATTCCAAATTAATGCAAGATAAAAAGAATTTCGAAATAGTTTTCCTTGCGTCGACCCAAGGCATGGGGCTACTTGTGATATTTCTGCTTGGAACGCATTTTATTTGATAGCTCTCTTGATGTTAGATACCATTGGATGGGTCATCTTTATTGGAATCGAAAACATCACATTATAGCAGTGTAACATTTCGCAATTTAATGAATCATTCACTTATTTGATGGGGTGGTTAAGAGATTATCTATGGTTACATTCTTCATAACTTATCAATGATATACCCTTCTTGGTATGAATAGTTTATTGGTATGGGCATGGATGTTTTTAGTTGGGCATCTTGTTTGGACTACTGGATTTAATTTTCGGGCAGGGATATTGGCAAGAATTAATTAAAACTTTAGCATGGGCTCATGATCGCTTGCCTTTGGCTAATTTGATTCGATGGAGAAATAACCTTGTAGCTCTTTCTATTGTACAAGTAACAACAACAACTAAGCCATTTGTCCCAAATATTTAGGGTAGGTTACATGAACCAGAAGAGAATTACGCCGGATCACGCACATGGATCAGCTTTCTCCACTCATTCCTATCGTGCAATATGCCTTCACTAAGACTTTTAGCCTCTATATCTTGTCGTATTACCTCTATTCATGTTTTCTTCGGTCTCCCTTGCGCTCTTTTAACTTACCCTAATTTGATACGCTCTACTCGCTGGACTGGCGTATCTGTAGGTTTACGTCGAATATAATCAAATCATCGTAGGCGATTTTTCTCTTATCTTCTCTTTTATAGAGGCTACGTCTAGTGTTTTAAATGTCGGCCGACATTTTCGAAATGTCGGCCGACATTTCGTTTTCAAGCCCTCACCGTCACGACATCCCCATCCGCATTTGAAATGGCGTTTTAGAAAATGTCGGCCGACATTTCGGGAAAAATCTGATATGTCGGTCGACATTTTGGGAAAAACCCAATATGATGATTGGTCTTAGAAGTTAGAGCAATTGAGAAATTTTAACAATGGATTAGTGAATATATGTAAAATGTTTAAGTTTATTATACATATCCTAAATATATTTATGTAGTTTTGCATAAGTTGTGTATGTATTATCTTGATAAGAATTTTTAAATTACATTATTTAAGACATTTAAAATATATATTTGTTATCCGTCATGACGTTCGAAATTTACTAAATGGCCCCGAAATATCTCCGAAATTCAAAATCTGACATCCGATTACGACATTCGATATTTCCCTGATATCCGACATTTAAAACACATGTTACGTCTATCTTAGTATGAATATCCTCATTTCTCATTTTATCTCTCCTCGTGTTACCACACATCTAACGAAACATGCGCATCTCTGCTACACTCATTTTCTGAGCATGTATCTCTTTATAGCCCAGCATTTTGTGTCATATAACAAAGTTGGCCTAATAACAGTCCGATAAAATTTTTCCTTCAGTCATAACAGAATATTACGATCACATAAAACTCTTGTTGCGCTCCGTCATTTCAACCAGCCGGGTTTGATCTTCTAGTTGACATCACTATTGATCTCTCTATCCTTTTGGATAATAGAACCCAAGTACTTAAAATGACTGCTCATCGGTATTTCTTGACCATCTAATGTCACAATACTATAATCTCGGATTGGTTTAATTGGTACTCACTTATGCACTTTTCTTGATTGCCTCTATATCAGGAAAATTTGGTTAAGTTAGTTATTTTTTATTTATTTTGTATTGTATTAACAACAATATCATTTGTTTTGATGAAGAAAGGGATCCCCCTCCTTATATTTCTACATCTAGGATTCGAATTGTATCATTCATAATAATGGGAACTGAACATTATAAAAAGAAAATATTTGATTCAGAGGTAGAAGAGCGGCAGAAATTGGAATAGAAATATCATTTGAATTATCAATTCTCAAAAAAGAAATAAGCAAGGCTTCATCATTGAGTGAAAAATGAGAAATTCATGAAGAATTGCAATCCTTACCACGTAATAGTGCACTTATACGTCTTCATCGATATTATTTTTTGACTGGAAGACCTAAAGCTAACTATCGAGACTTTGGACTATCTAGACATGTACTTTGAGAAATAGTTCATGCATGCTTGTTACCGGGCCTAACAAGATCTAGCTCGTAAGGATAAAAATTTTGTTGCTTGTTTGTATAAATCTCTATGATCATAGATCTATGATCAAGAAGGGCCCTCTTTACCATTTTGTATAAATAGACTATTCTATTTGTATATATATATGGTAGAAGGGCATATCCAATCTTTCTTTGCCCATTAGTTGTTCAGTGCGGAGTAGAGCAGTTTGATAGCTCGCAAGGCTCATTATCTTGAAGTCACGGGTTCAAATCTTGTTTTCGCAGCATTTTTTGACCCAAAAAAAAATCAAAATTTTGATTTTTAGGTGTTATTCTTTTACCTAGTAATTAATGGCTATTTTTTGTTTTTCTGATAAGAGGTAAAGAACAAAGAAAGTAGAACTACTATAATAGAACTACTAGTATCATAAACAACTATACTCAATTTATATCATAGTACATTACTTCATCATGGACGAATAGCGGGAATTGAACCCACATCTTCTCCTTGGCAAAGAGAAATTTTACCATTCGACCATATCCGCATTTTATTCATTCCGGATGTGTACGCATATGTCCATACATATATGACATATATGAAATATCATATATGCATCTGGATCATATTTGCACAAGGTCAGATATAAATACTATAGTAAAGAGTAAAGTAAATTCCAATTAAGATAGGATTATTATTATATTCAATTAAATACTATAGTAAATAGTAAAGTAATAGTAAAGTAAGATTTCAATTAAGATAGAATTATTATTATATTCAATTAAATACTATAGTAAAGAGTATAGTAAGATAGTAAAATGAGATTTCAATTAAGATAAGATTATTATTATTTTCAATTAATAACAAATTCAATAGAAATTTTTTTTGAAACTCAGATTGAATCTTAATGTGTCTCACAGTCTACATTTTTTGATCGGGAAAATGCCAAAAAAAAGTTCAAAAGATGAGAGGATTAAGATAGCTACTAGAAGGACTAATCAAATCCATAATGATGTACCGGAAAATACAATATTTTTGTTACTTGATCAATCATCAGAGGAAGCAAATACAACGGGTACACGAATTAGTAAGATTGATGGTCACAATTACTGCAAAGACAGCTAATTGGAAAGCAATAATCATAGTTGTAATTGTTGATGATCTATCACCGATCAAATAACAGAAACACTAAGTCAAAAACTCGGCAGCGGAAGCGAAAGCGTAGAAGATTTACCACTAGCAAGTAATCATCACACAACAAAGGAACACAAGATTTAACGTAGATCGACAATGTGCTTACGTCTAAAGGGAGGAGGGAGAAATATTTATTGAAGAAAATACAAGAGTTACAATGAGATCTCTCTCACAATTTTCAATGGTGAAATTCTAGAATTTCTCTTGAATTCTTAACACACCTTTAAAAAGCCACCCTGAGGGGTTTATATAGGCACCTGGGATGATCCTAGTCCAACACGAACTCAAATCAGCACCTCCTTAGAGAAATAAAAAACTCATATTCAAACCAAAATAGGAGACAAATCTGTATTAGAAAACTGCCAAACACCTGAATTCTTCTCTAATGAATATGAGGTACTTCAAATACTAACAATCTCCACCATCACTCATGTTCATTGAGTTCCTCCGTAGAAATTGGCCTCTGCTTCATTCGCCTTCCTTTCTCCCCCTTTTGTGACTTCACACGGCTCCCTCTCAAGAGCCTGTTCGCCACTTTACCTTTGATAACCTCGATGAAGTTCAGAGATGCTCTGAACCTCTCTATCGGGATGGTCTTCGTCATCATATCCACTTGATTCTTTTTGTGTTGATCTTTACCAAATCGATCACCTTATCATTCACGACCCACTAACGTATCTTATGAAATCTCACACAATGTGCTTTATCTGCTTGTAATACCTGTGATCTTTAGCGAGATGAATAGCACTCTGGCTGTCATAATGAAGCCGAATTAAATCATGTATGATACTGAACGTCTCAACCAATCCTCTCAACCACAAAGCTTCCTTTGATGCCTCAACTTCAGTGATGTACTCCACTTCGATCGTTAAAAGAGCAATTGTATCTTGCAATTCTACCTTCCAACTAATGACGCACTCAGCTACTGTGAACACATAGCCCGTTATAGATCTTCGCTGATCAAGATCTCCTGTATAATCTGCATCAACATAGCGTGTAACAACCTAGGCTTCTTCGTTTTCAATCTCTGAAACACCAAGCCTAGTCTCACAGTCGCTCGCAGATGTCGTAGCACCCACTTCACTGCTTTCCAATGTTGCTTTCTTGGTTTGATATGAACCGACAAACTGTACTAACTATATAGGCTAAGTCAGGCCTACTGCAGACCATAATATACATGAGTGATCCCACCGCACTAGCATATGATACTCGAGACATCTCTTCCTCCTCTACCGGTGATTGTGGACACTTCTTTGAGGTTAATTTGAAGTGACCTGCCAGTGGTGGCTGGTCTTACTTCTGCCATGTTGAATCTCTCCAACACTTTGAAAACATAGTTATCCTGGGATAACGAAAGTCTGCCTGAGCCTTGTCTCGAGTGATCTCCATACCTAAGATTTTCTTGATCTCTCTCAAATCCTTCATATCAAATTCCTTCTTAAGCTGAGCTTTAAGCTTCTGAACATGTGTCTTGTTTCTCGCAGCAATCAGCATATCATCCAAATATAACAGCAAATATGTCAGATCATCACTCTGCTTGAAATAGACACAACTATCATACTCACATCAGTTGTATTTGGCCTTGATCATGAAAGAGTTGAACTTTTGTATCACTGCCTGGGAGACTGTTTAAGTCCATAGAGGGGCTTCTTTAGAAGACACACCTTGTTTTCTTTACCTTCCTGAATATAACCTTCAGGTTGTTTCATGTATATTTTCTCCTCCAACTCACGGTGCAGAAATGTTGTTTTGACGTCCATCTGCTCCAACTCTAGATCAAACTGAACAACTATCGCAATAACATCTGAATAGATGTATGCTTACTACAGGAGAGAAAATCTCATTGTAGTCAATACCCTTCTTCTGAGCATATCCTTTGGCAATTAATCTTTCCTTGTATTGCTTATTATCTTTCTTGTGAAAGACCCATCTGCAACTTATTACCTTGGAATCCTTTGGAAGATCGACTAACGTCCATGTTTGGTTTATATTCAAAGACTATCTCTTGCTTCATGGTTGTAATCTACTTTCCGTTATCATCTGCCTCGATCGCTTTCTTGTAACTGTCAGGTTCTCCTGTTTCTGTTACTAATGCGAATAAGACATGATCTTCATCCTAGCCATACTTGTTGGTGGCACCGTAACTCTGACTGACCGCCTCAACGGTCTAGTTTGCTCTTGAGTAGCCTTCTGTTTGTCTTCATATGAATCTGAAGAGTCCTCTTTGACCCTTCAGGCCTTTTAGTGCTATTTGAAAACTTGACTCCTTTTTCCTGAGTGTCTGCTGCCGAATTGTTTGAACCTCCACCTTGCATTTTATTCTCCATCTCTGACTTTTCTCGTAACATTGAATCTTCGTCAAGACCATATCTCTGCTGGTAAAGGCGCTCCTTTTCTCAGGATCCCAAAGTCTGAAACCCTTGACTCCTTTGCTAAACCCTAAAAGATACATTTTTTAGACTTGGACTCTAGTTTGTTCCTTTTCTGACTATCAACCAAACTATATGCCGGGCAACCGAAAATCTGTTAGGTTGAATAGTCCACATATACTCCTCACCATATCTCCTCTGAGATCTAAAGATCAATAGTTGTTAATGGTGATATGTTTACCAGATAACTCGCATGATTCACTGCCTCTGCTTAAAATTCTTCTGACATGTCAGCCTGTAATCTGATACTGCGGCACGCTCTGTAAGTGTCCGATTCATGCGCTCTGCTACTCTGTTTTTTCTGATCGCCCTGAAATACTTAACTGGGTTTGATGCTCTTACTTGCTAAGTAGTCTTTGAATTCTTTGGAGGTGTACTCGCCTCCATTATCAGACCTTAAGACTTTCATCTTCCGCTCCGTCTGATTATCCACCAAAGTTTTTCACTCTTTGAACTTCTTAAATACTTCTGATTTCTGCTTCAAGAAGTATACCCAAACTTTCTTTTAAATTATCTATAAAAGTAACATAGTATCTACCACCTTCAATGGATGTTATTGGTGAAGGCCCACACACATCCGTGTGTATGAGATCTAGCAAGCCCTTTGTCTTGTGCTGAGATGTAGAGAAAGCTACTCTACGTTGCCTACTAATAATGTAAAATTTACAAAGATTAAGTTTGCACTATTTGATACCAAGTAGAGTATTCCTTTTGTGTAGGACTTGAAGACCTCGCTCACTCAAGTGTCCAAGATGTATATGTCAAAGTCTTGTAGTATCCTTCTTCTCTGTTGTTGGTGAAGCATCACCAATAATAATGCTTCATGTCAATTTGTACAAGTTCATTCGTTTTCCTTTGAGAATTGTCATGGAGCCTTTAGTAACTTTGATTGCTTCATCTGCACCAGAAAACTTGTACCCACAAGCTTCTAACGAGAGAAGATTCTTCTTTAAATTCGAAACGTGTCGAACGTTCGTGAGGGTTCGAATATGTCCATCAAACATTCTCATATGGATGTTGCCGATTCCAACAGTCTTCGTCGTTTTCCATCAAGACAGAGCCTCCATCATAAAGCTTGTAAGTACTGAACCACTCCTTTTATTGGGCACATGTGATATGTGCACCCGAGTCAAGTAACCAAGCATCTGAGTATTTACCTTTTCCTGACTCAACTGTCAAGACATCACATGAATCCTCATCTGCTTCTTCGACAATTACAGCTTGATCTGACTTTCCACTGGTACTAGCCCCATCAGAATCTTTGCCTCCTTTCCTCTTCAGCATCTTTTTGTATTTCATATAACTTTTCTTGATATGCCCTGATTTCTTACAAAAGTAGTAAGAGAAACTGCTAGAAGCCTTTGGATCTCTTTTAGATCCCCTACTTTTTGATCTTCCCCTCTGGCTCTTGACAAATAATTCTGAGGTCTCCTCCATAGAATCTGTCTTCTTCATCAGCTCGTTGTCCTGGAGCATTTGCCTGACATTTTCTAACTCTAAGGTCTTCTTACCATACATGATAGTGGTCGCCAAGTGATCAAACTTGATAGAAGAGAAAGTGAGTAACAGAAGAGCTTTGTCTTCTAACTTAATCTCTAGAGCTAACAAGTCGTTTAAAATTCTATTAAAGCATTGAGATGTTGTAGAATAGGCGTACATTCCTTCATCCGAAGGTTGTATAACTGCTTCTTCATGAAGAGGTTGGTCGACAGACTCTTCGTCATGTACAAGCTCTCCAGCCCACACCAAAGACCAGCAGTTGTCTCCTCGTTCATCACGTCGTAGATGACTTCATCTGATAGCCACAGTATGATCGTCGTCTTTGCGTGAAAGTCGATGTCGTTCTACTCATCATCCCCCATCTTCAATGGCTTCTTCTCAATACCAAGCAGGGTCTTATGTGTGCCCTCCTTCACGAGTAACGATGTTACTCGCATCTTCCACAATAGAAAGTTAGACTTCCCGTCGAATTTTTCCACCTCGAACTTGTTTGTCATGGTCGTCTTGCTAGCCATTGCTCTGATACCAATTGTTGATGATCTATCACCGATCAAACAATAAAGGAACACCAAGTTGAAGACTTGGCAGCGAAAGTAAAAGTGTAGAAGATCTATAACTAGCCAGCAATCTCCATACAACCAAGGAACACAAGATTTAACGTGGTTCAGCAATGTGCCTACGTCCATGGCGAGGGGAGAAATATTTATTGAAGAAAATATAAGAGTTACAATGAGATTTCTCTCACAATTCTCAATGATGGAATTCTCAAATTTCTCTCAAATTTCTCTTGAATTCTTGACACACCTTCAATAGGCCACCCCTGAGGGGGTTATATAGGCATCTGGGATGATCCTAGTCCAACACGAACTCAAATCAGCACCTCCTTAGAGAAATAAGAAACCCGTATTCAAACCAAATAGGAGAAAGATCCGTATTAGGAAACTGTCAAAAATCTAAATTTTTCTCCAATGAATATGAGACACTCCAAATACTAACAATCCCAATAATCCCCATCTCGATCACAGAGTTTCTCTGTAAGCTCATTTTCACACTTGAAAGACATGATCTATCAAGATTTTCTTTATTGCGTTTCAGCACGTGCCTTACATGAAGCACAACTTGCAGCTATTACTCCTCTTCACCGCGTTTGCAGGCACGTCTTACGTGAAACAGGACTCTGATGTCAATCTCGAGAGCCCAACTTAGTTTTACAGGGACTTTATTTCGCCCTTTGCGCTCTGGGAGGATCGAACATCACCCACACACACGGCTAAGTTCGGGGCATGGCTCTGATAACACTTGTAAGGACTCGGGGCACCATCCCAAAAGACTAACCTTCTGGGTGGAATAGTCCAAATCCTTATATACTCAAGATCATCTTCATGTCTAGCCGATGTGAGACTAGTTGTTCGACCCAAATCCCTGGAGATTGTCTTGGGTATATAAGGATTTGGGCTACTCCACCTAGAAGGCTAGTCTTTTTTAGGAAGGTGCCCCGAGTCCTTACAGTAATCCTCCAAGCTACCAACAAATGAATTATTTCATTTGATCCCCCGCTTAGTCAAAATTAGAATAAAATGCATCATGGAGGGATTTGACCATGAATCAATTGATTCTTTAGAACTTATTAACACTTTATTTTATTCAGACATGGAGTCGAAGGAAGTTTAGTAACTACTTCACAAACGGATATATTATATCGCACATATTTCTATATATAGTATACGGGTAGATACATCAAATCATTGTTTCGGTCTTGGATGTTTCTACAGATAGTGTATCCTCTCATATGGTCATGTTCTATTCATGGGAATAAAATAGAGATTACCCCTGGGAGAGGAGGTGGTTGAGTGGTTGATAGCTCCAGCTTTGAAAACCGGTGTAGTTACGTAAACTGTCAAGGGTTCGAATCCCTCTCTCCCCTTTTTCTTTTTTTCTTGTTGAATAAATTTCTTTCTTTATTTGTTTGGCTTGACCTGTTTTTTTATATCTTTCTTCATAAAGGAAAGTGGCTTGACTGTGCATTATGGATTAAGGAGCCTGTATCATCCTTGAGGGGGCATCATTAAGACTTCTTGATTGGCCAGCGGGAGGCTTTGCCTCCATATATCCACCAAGGAGGAGAGACAATGGGAGATGTGTACAGCCAGAGAACACTTTGAGTTGAAGATTCATTGATCACGTTCATTCTAAACAGTGTGTGTGACTGTAGTACACTCGTTGTAAGAGGAATCACGTTCATTCTAAACAGAGTGCTGCGACTGTAGTACACTCGTGAGAGGAATCACATTCATTCTAAACAGAGTGCTGTGACTGTAGTACACTCGTTGTGAGAGGAGAGGATGTGAGCTTGAGGCCATTCTTGCCAAAGAGACTGTACTGAGGGCAGCCTGGTTGAAGCTGGTACATGGAGTGAGCCCGGCTGGCTGCCGCACAGAAGAGGTGAAGGGGCACTAGAGAAAAGATTCTGGCCATTTTCCTGATACACGAGTGGTGGAAATTACTTCTATACGCATTGCCTACCACTTTCTATGGAGGTGTTGTGGGGGCGTGTTTACCAAAATAATAGGTTTTCCATTTTCTAGGTAGCCCCTGTAGAGAACTCCTGTCTCTGTGCCCGTTTTTAATTATTAACTGTCTTGCCAAAATTTTCTCCAGTGCAGAAAATTTTGAAAATTTCAAACATATGTGCTTTACTAGACTTTCTTCGGGAAAAACTAATCATTTTCCAGATTGGGTGAATTTAACAGATGGAATCTATATTTAAATATTCCAAAATCTCACCCAAAAAATTGACCTTAATTCCTATCATTATTGAACTGTTTAATATCAATTAATGATCTTCCTAAATTGGATAAATTTGAAAGATGGAATCTATATTGAAATGTTCGAACTGGCCTTTTCCGTAGATTTGTATTAGATTCACTGTTTGCTAACCCCTCATGTTTGCATAGAACTATTCATTTGTCGATGCTATGCAGTCATGTTATTCTGTGTACAAAATCTACAATTACAGATAATATGCTTCAAACGACTAGGTCCTATATCTCATATCTTATGGTTCTTTTATCTCATAGGACATGGTGCTCCTACATCATGAAGTGGAAGTAGAATTTCCTGATAAAATGCCGAACGAAAATCACCGAGCCACATTATTGGAGTTTGGGATAACTCAAAATGGGAAGACAACCATGGCAATGGCTCTGACTGTTGGCATCCCAGCAGCAATAGGAGCTCTGGTATGCATCTTGCTATGCCACTCCAGGTTATGAAACCTGGCATTAGAGAATAACCTAATATATCTTGTTACTCCTGATTATGCAGCTTTTAATTCAGAACCAGGTTCAAACAAGAGGCATCATTCGACCCCTTGAACCTGAGGTCTACATGCCAGGTATATCCTATATCTATTGCTGAGTAACGACAGATGTGTTATTCTTCATCTGTGTTATTTTGATGGTTTATCGGTGTTGTCTTGCAGCACTGAATATCTTAGAAGCATCGGGAATAAAGCTAACGGAAAAAGTTGAGACCTTTATGAGCTAAACAAGATTGTGCAAAGGATAATACACAATAAGCAGCTCCACAGTACGTGTATAGTTCTGCTGAGCCGTGATTCAAGTATTGTCTCACAGTGCCTGGTGCTTGAAAGGGATTGAAACATTATGATTGTAGACATATATGACCTAGTGTATATGTATGTAAACAAGTGTACTGCTCAAAGAGCCTTGACGGGCTTCTGTCGTACTCTCCCAACTTGTTTTAGCTTGTAACTAAGGTTTGTAAACCTCAAGACTGTTTTGAAGAAAAATTAAATTAAATGAACTTTCCTTCAGTGAGAGGTGAAATAAGCATGCCTTAAAGGAATTTTATGATCAAAAGCGAATGTAATCCATCCATTTATGTGGAGTAATTACAGAAATACTGGTGAATATGTGATGGCCCTATTTTTTTTTTTTTTAATTTCTTGCTGAGGAGGATTATTCATCATGTTGAATTTCTATTAAGGATGCAAATGCAGCCATATTGTACATTTGGAATGTAGTAGCTTATCTTGGCCTTGTTACCAAGATTCATCTTTTTGGATTGATGTTTACTGACACTGCATTTATCAAGTTTTATGGTTCCTCAATCATACTGTGTGCAAATGGTCAATAAATATTGTGACTATTTACCTATTATTTCCTTTTGGAGGCTTCAACCAATATTTCTACAGACTATATGAGACATATAGTGTTGTTAAATATGATAAACGCAGAAAATTATTGTACACAAAATATAAAGTACATTTTTAGTAGTCATTTTTATTTGTTGTACATGCTTCCAGTTTTGGGGCTGAACATTGCTCTTTTTAGTTTCTTCCTTCCTTTCTCTTTCTTTCTTTCTTTCCTTTTTCCTTTTTATTTAATTTTTACTTTTTTTTAGTATTGTGGACCATTACAATTTAGTAAACTTGAGCAGTTACCCTACTGAAACCATCCTCATAGTTAAGATTTTCTTTAATTGTTTATTCCTCACTGACACAGAGACAATGCTTTTATTTTTGTGATGGTGAAAAGAGAGGAGAGTTTTGCTTTGAACTATTTGCACATGATCTTGTCCCTATTTAAAAGGCCCTTCAAAAAACCCCCATAAAGTTTCTAAAATTAAAAGTATATATCTCAATGCATCCATAACATAAACCCTGTATTTATTTATTTATTCTAAATATAGGCTGTAACCCTGTATTGATTTCAATATTAAATTCTATCTAAATATTCCACTGATCAAATGGCCATTAAAAATTTTCATTATTTATTACAGTAATGCAGAATATAGTAACCTACATTTCTGAATTAAAATCACTTCACTGTTATATTCATGTTCTTGTTACCATCCTTCATGCTTTCTCTTACAAAAAACTGCCATCCTCCACTGCTTGGGTTGTTTCAGAGGTAAAGTAAAAATTTAAACCATTCTTGTTGTCATTGATTCTTTCGTGGAGTCTCCTCTATATTTTTCTTTTAGTTGTTTTGGTTAGAGAGAAGGGCTTAGAGCTCAATTTCCTATTGCCAGTGTTTTGTTTATTACAACTGAATTTGGTTGTTAGTTTTTTGCCAGTGTTACTTACCTTTCACTAAATCTTCATATCTAATTTATTTTTCTTCTTAATTTCGTGTGAAATTTTAAAGATGATGAATAGAGCTCCCATCTTCCCTAAGGATGAAAATGGAAAGTTCAATGAGCTTGCCTATGATCCACAGATTGATTTCTCAAAGGTATTTCTTTTACTTCTATATAATTTCTTAATTGTCTTTCTTTTAAGTGACATTAAATTTCATATTTCAATCAAATAAATATTTTGGAATTAGTCATGAAAACACGAAAGAGAATTGAAAATGAGTGACACTTTGTGCCGTGTGATTCATATTACTTTTATTTTCATTGCAATATGTTTTCCTTATTCTTGTTCAACTATAACTCTGTGTTGGCTTTTGGTCAGTTCTTGAAAGAAGTAAGAAAGCACGCAACCAATGTAAAACCCGAGTCCCCAGTGACTCACATGAGAATGAGAAGACAACTGCAGCAGCAACTAAAAAGAGCAAGAGATCATGGACGAACACCTTGTTCTTCCAGAGGAAATTGTTGCAAAGTAAAAAGCAGACAGTCATGAAGGAATGACAACTGGAGCATCAAATGGCTTTACCGCCTCGAATCGGAGAAATGGTCCGGTCTCCGGTCCGAAGACGAGGACAGAGCCGGTGTCGGCCACCGAGTCGGCCGCCCTGCGTCGGGCCTCTTTTTGGATGGTTCACTCCTACAAGACTGGATACACTGAGACCCCTTGCATGTTTTGGATCAACAGAGACATACTTCTGGTGGTTAAGACTTGCATGCTGGCAGTATTACCACTCTTTTCTACTGTGACTGCTATATAATCCACTATGTATGTACAAACTCACAGTTTCTTGAACCTCTGAATGCCTATAATTGACCAGTGAAACTTGGATAATTTTAATCCTAATATTTTTTTTCTCTCTTTTTTTTTTTTTTGCTTGTTGCATCAACCAAAAAGTCCAATGAAGTTGATAATCAATCAAACAACTTCTTAATACTTTTATAAGAATATCATTTAGGATTGTGTTCCTCACTTGCCCACTTTGATTGAGAAAAGAAAAAAAAAAACTAGATGTGTTCTCATATAGTCTGTGTTTGAATTGAATACCTATTAGAACTCCACCAGACACATTAATTATAATTCCCAATTCCAATACATAATCAATCAAGTGGGACCACATGCCTAATTACGAGAACTAACAGATCCATTGCTGTCATAATCAAATTGCTTACTGCACCAGCACCATGTTTCATTACATTATCAAAACCATTGGACACACAGGCAACGCAATACTCATTTCATGCTGAACATTGTGGGCTTTTCTTTCTCCTTTCTGATTTCAGAAGCCATACGCACAGAAACCGTGCTGTTCTGCCTGTGCATTTGAAAAACCTCATCTCAAACACACAAAAGAAACAAAAGGGTGGTGCATAGAAACCACAGAACTCATCAGCCGGAATAGTTTGGATCGCCTCAAAAATTTATCAATTAATTGAAATAGTTGGCTACAAGGAACTGAAAGAACATATGCAAGAGTTCAAGGTTGTATTCTATATGGCTTCTTCGGAACTAGGGATACCCAGGTTCACATTTACACTTTACAATTGCCCTGCTAAATATGACGTTCAGCCTCGCGTTACAGTGCACGATTGGTGTCTCTGAAGTTGTAAAATTTCAGCCCCTGACCTGAACCTTCTGCAGTATCATCTTGTTCTATTCTTCCAAGTATCCTTTGTACATGATCCACCATCAAAACATTGGACTCCACGAGCTGAGATTCTCAACTGTCAGGAGACTACTACAATACTACCCATGAGAGTAGATGCTGCTCTACTTCTTTCCAATTTTGAACCTTGATTACAAGAGGGTGTGAAGCTACCATGTCACTCTTGCACCATGGATACGAATTATTGTAATCGAAGAGGAGAACCCTCATACCGACTTCGGCACATTCAAGAGCATAACGAGGGTTGTCGTCGATCAGAACTTGAGCTCCCAAGGATCTGCAGGCAGGAAATTGAAAGCAGTTATGCAAGGCAATGTTGTGATTTCTAATATTGTATTACTTAGCAAAAGAAGCACTTCAAGCTCACTATTCTTCCTCATGAAATTCCTTTATTCTCGACTTATTTTTCTAATAAAGAGAGTCAAGCTCATACCGTGAAGATTTTGTGTTCTGTAAATTTTCAAACACTGGTACATGTTAATAACAGCTTCAATAATTTGCAATGTCTTGTTGCTAGAATCACACCTATAATAGCTAATTGCATAGTTTGAATTATCTGAATAAATCAAACAAGTCTCGCATCGACTTCTCATGCAAAGATTAGATTAATACCATAATTCAGTACTCTGATAAAAAGGATGGATATGCATAAAAAAACATGTGCACGAGCACATGGACTCACGCGCTCGCACACCAACACACACATACACTGATGCACACATACACACGAAGAACTAGATCCAATCCAGATTTACATCAATCAGTCTAGAATTTGAACTTT